>JAQFYB010005067.1:0-14819 GCA_034694085.1 Pogonognathellus longicornis | reverse complement strand
AAAATTTCAGAGTAGCCACAACCGTCACATCATGTTTATCTTGAAATTAAGATGTTTTGGAAGATTGTGGCTCAAGGAGTTTGGGCCCCAATTAAAATAATACAGAAAAGTTGATGCGTATTATATATAAGATATTATGAACAACTTTGTGCAATTCCTGATTGCATATAACTTTGTACTATGAAACATATTTGACATTAATTTGCATACATCTATCATATTGATATGTATAAAGTATTTATTTGTAAAGTTAATATTGCAAATATTTCAAAGAACATTTCTTTTATGCATATTGATTACACTGTTTATTGTGTGATGTGTATAATTTAACAACACACGGGATGAACGTGCACAAACAAACTTGATAAAATAAAGTTGCGGATAATTGGCATGTTGAATCGTAATTATTATTACATTCACAATAATGTATATTAGTTTTTTCTGGAGTATTAAATAGCGCAGATGTATTTTACGACTCTTTTAATGCATAATAATCAAACATTGGCCAATGACAGGAAGGTCATCAAATAAATGTAATCAAGCATACATCTGCTGCTATATTGTACTTAAGACTTCGTACGCATTGCTACTTTTATTGGCCGTAACCTTTGACTACTAATAATGGCAGGTTCGTTAAGAGCATAGTCAAAGTGATAAAAATGTAATGATTTAGATTACTTTGAAATCGTATACAGTATTTGATATAACTAAATGTTCATTTCATACTAACATTAACAAGTGAGGATTATAGTCCATTCTCCATTATGTAATGTACGTTCTACCTATCTACGTAATGCCACTTGGATTTCTTCAAGCAATAAGATTAAGCAAGCCGTGTGCACAAACAATAAAATTCCATGCTCACATTTCAGTTTGATATTATTTCTTTCCTTTCGCATTACCGGAGAGACACAATATATCGCATTAGTTTGTAAACGCATAGACAATAACTAGCTATATAAACACATACCTAATTTGAACAGTATGAAATAAAATGCTTTGTATTATAATGAATTTGCATTCCAATTCCATGTGTTGGATGTGCTCGGGAATCCAATGTAGTAATTATGTTAATGCAGAATGATGCAAGTAAACTGAAGTTTAAGACATGAAATAAAATCAAGGTTTTGTTAATGGAATGAAATGACTACACATCGTGTGCGATTAAAAATAACGTTTATAACATACAAACTAGGATTTGATAAACAGGACAGCTGGAGAAACGTGGATATTACTGTTGAAGTCACATAGATTTGCTTCACAGATAAAAATATCATTTGGAGAGAAAATGAAGTGCAAATGAGACGGAGTTGCCTGATAGATCATTGGTTGTCGATGAATGTCTCATGAAATTGCAAGTGGTTGGTTACGTCTGCATGTTTTAGTTACGTACGTGTGTGTTCCAAAAGGGGTTTTACTGTGTGTTAGACTTTAAACTAGAAATGTATTATGTCTATAGGTGAGCTTTTTTTCAGTTTATTATAGATATACAGTAGAAGCCGGTGTGCGATCATCAAATTGAGTGAACATCACTATAAGTATTATACATTACTGTAGAGTGTAGAGTAGTATGTGTAGTATCACCAGCATAATATGCTTGAGTTATAAATGTATTCTATAGATACTAAAATAGTACAACTGGAAAATGATTTATTTACATACGCTTTGGACGTCAGTCTTTCTGTTGACATGGCTTGCAAACTTTTTACACGAATAAGCATATCATACTTCTAAGTTCTAAGTGATGAACGAAAGGAGGTATCTAAGATAACACGATCACATGAACACGAGAGAAAGACAGAGCGAGACAGAGATAAACACACACAGCCAGTTAAACATTCAAACAAAGTACATTTCTAACCTTGATCTATCTTTGGGGTGGAATCTACAACAAACAAGAACAGAAATACAAAGATCATCATTCTGTTGCAAGGGGAATCTCATCATGAGTGTAAATAACTTGGTGATGTGATGTGTGTGTAGAGATATGTAAATCATCGTTTAAATTTGCACACATGGAAGTAATATGCAAACAAAACAAGTACAGTACCTTTAGTATAGAAACATAAGTACGCATATTATTATTCGACATTTGTGTCATATTTAATTACAAACAAAAATAACTATAATTGCATGCGTTCACTGTGCCTAATACTTAGCTTTCAATATACATGAAAGTACATGGTACCTTATATAAGAATATAGCTAAATAATATTGTACGTTTTATTTGTTAGCACAAAAGTGTTGCAATATTATTAGGTACATACAATACATGCACACGCATAGAATTATACTATATACATTTTGCGTGGGAGTGTTACTACACGTAACGCAACACATTTTCTACTGAATATAATTAGAAATACATTACACCTAAGTGAATACTTAAATAAATAGCAATTAGGTATGACTCTTAGAGGTGCTAGGCTTAGAATATTCTATTCAAATGTTTGAAAGGTTCTTTGTTTAAATACTTTTGGTGTACTCTACTGAAGCATTGTGAAGCAAAGTATATAGCGAGACAAGTGGGAATCTATTTTATGCATGACAACAGAAATTATTACAAATTACTTTTCTCCTTTGCATCAATAAATCTAAATTCGTCTTTTATAGCCTTTTATCCACAGCAACTTTGTCCGTATCTTAGACAGCATTTTTTCTTTCATTCTTGCACTAACATAGCAAAGTCGTGAAAGTCAGGAAGAAAAATATTTTGAAACTGAACTACTGTATAGTACATAATAGCATGTTGTAGTAGTAGTGGCAGTAGCAGTAGTTTGTGTATGGAAATACTATATAGTAAATGGTCCATAGGTTCTCATATAATATTCTGGTGGTTTTTTTCATTTAGGATTTTGAAAGTGTAAAAAACGGAGTGTCTATGTGTGCGACTGCATGGTGAAAATTGAATTGAGTCGAAAGTAGAACATTTCCGACAGGGTTTTGGCTTCTCGTCAACTATAACTACTGACTTGACAAGACAACTCTGAACTGACTGACTCAGTAAATGGCATTGAACATTGAATACTGTGTGCTGCTGTTAGAATGTGAATGGAGAAACTAGAAGATTCCACGGAACAAATAACGTAACAGTGCAGGAGTATCTCTCCGTTGTAGCATTATATAACACTTACACTAAAACTCACGCCACACTACACCATGCTCGTATCGCCTAGTAAATAGAATACTGAGAAACATTACAACATTTTCATCGTAAAATAAAACCAAGAAGTGTGTTGTGCACGTTTTGTACTTGTACAAGAACTCATACGTGTACATTGTACATGTAGTGTCGTATACCTTCACTTCTCTATTAAACTGACTGTTCTAGTTATTTATTATTGTTACCATTACGCAAAGATCCGAATCCGAGGTTTCTTTTCGGAGCCAACACAAGGCAACCCGCAAGGTGAACATGTTTTTCCCTTCCCTTGATTTCCTTCGGCTGTGCTCTGGTTTCCTTTCAACCGTATTCTTTTAAAACTTTTTGCAAAAAAGTGCAAGCCACGAATTACTTGCTTCTCAGTTGTACAGAGAAATTGTTCTTCTCCACTTTTGACGTTTACTCGCTTTTCTTAAACAAGATTCCGTCATTTAACCCTTTTTACACGTTTACAAAACAACTTCTTTACTACTAACTCTATAACTGTACCACTATACTGCTACTACAAATGCACAGCTAGCTCGCGGATCTGTGTTAACGATAAACATATACCTAATATATAAAATATATATTATACGTAGTACTATGAGACTCTGCTTTTGTGGCATATTGAATTGCACAATGATAGCTATCATGAACACAGATTGTAGATGAGATAATACGAACTAAAAGAGACGTGTACATCTGACTTTTCCTCGTTCTTCTTCCACTTTTATATCTTTTGTATGTGAATGTGTGTACTTTACATGATGTCTGCTGTGTACATTTAATTATAATATGAGGATGTGTTTGCAAAGCACAATGATATGAAATGAGCTAAAACTGTTAAAAGTGGAAAGGGATTTTATCCGACATTGGTGGTGTCTATAGCACAGAACAGACGTGTATTCATTTCTTTCGCCTCTCGACCTCAAGTCAAGATCATCCTTACAGAATTCGTTCCAAACACAAACAAGATAATACTACTTGAAAAATACTACAATGCAATACAAATAACAGAATCACTAAACTCCTTCGTGTTCTCTTTTAGAATGAAGGAACTTTGCTAAAAATCCTCTGTACTAATCAATCTGTTTACATTTCCAGAGGCAGAAACAGAGAGATCTCGCCTCATTTTCACTTAAATAATCGTTACTGTTAAAAAAGCACAAACAACTGTATTGTACAACTGGTAGGATTGAGCTCTACATATTATACTAAAGACATTGCAAAGTATTCCTATCTCTCTTTCTCTCTCTTGTAAAACCTAAGTTATTACTGTGCATTTAATTTAATTTCTTCATGAATGTGCATTGTGCATTTAATGTGGCAAAAGCAGATCTGTTTTCTTCTAACTCAGTCTGTTCTGACCTAATGTGCTACTAATAACAAACATCGTGTTGCTTACAACCAAGCCAAAAACGAGAGTTGGCCAAACTGTAAAAAATCTCTGAGTCAGTTCCGTTTCTCATCCGTCTCTTCTCCCTCTACAACGTGTTTTAGTTTTCTGTACAGATTGTAAACGTAGCTTTATATAAAGACTTGCTAACCAACTAAACTGTATACCTACTGCAATTATTTACTA
This sequence comes from Pogonognathellus longicornis, assembly GCA_034694085.1. Classification (NCBI taxonomy): domain Eukaryota; kingdom Metazoa; phylum Arthropoda; class Collembola; order Entomobryomorpha; family Tomoceridae; genus Pogonognathellus; species Pogonognathellus longicornis. Next base: position 10,091 of record JAQFYB010005067.1, on the reverse strand, counting down.
CACTTGACACAGCACATACTATACACTATACACATATCCACGTTGACGTCTTTTAACTTTAAAGCTTAACTATACAAACTTTGATATATTTTTGTGTGTGTGTGCATTGCGGTGTGTGAGAATTCGCATCTTCGACTTTCTTTTCGACTCCGAAGAGCTAAACTGTTTCTGCAGTCATCTGAGTGTGCAAATCTAACATTTATGCTACATGTAAAAGTAAATAGTAGCTGAGTGACTTCTACGGAGTGTCAGTGGGAAATTTCTCATCATTATAATATAAGGGCACCGCATGTGACAATCAGTCCAAATCCACAAGACATAATAATTATTGTAATATTATTGCAACAGCTACACCGTTCTGACAGCATAAACATCATCGCCGTCTTATTAAGTAACTAATCTCTGTGGATGTTCACAAACGAATATTTTCATCTCTCTGACTCACGTATACCCCCACACTTGTGTACATTTACTATAGACATACATAAGACGTTTATTGTATACTCGTAAAAGTTACACTGTGTATTATTATTACACTCGCATACAAACGTCTAAGTTGTTCTTATACAAAAATACTCTCTGGCTCCTCAATAATTATATTTAATTGCACAACACACAACTACTAGTTACAGTTTACGTGAACCAAACGGGATTGTTAGTTTCCTGGCTCACTTTCTCTGGTCATAATAGTTCTCGTAATATACAGTCATTATCGCATAAAAGATTAATTCATATTATCAAAATAACTACAGTTACTTCGAGAGCATTACATTATTATTCTACTTCACAACGTTTTCATTCTCCGAGACTTTCTATATAGTTGCAAATACAAACAGTGCTTTGTTCTTGTTTCCTCCTTCTTCGAGATAAAACATAACTGCCAAAGACCATTAGCGTTGGAATGACAGTATCTGTTTCGACTACCATAACGACGTCAACAAGTCCTACCGTAATGTCAAGTCTCAGTCCTAACGCTTCTCGACCTCGCAGTCGACAACGTAATAATAATCAAGAGTTCGATGGATATCTCAGTAAGAATCTTGTTCGGGTTTCTCTTTTGTGCATTTCTAAAGAATATTGGCGTCTTAGAAAGGAGAGGAATAACAATGAGATATAGTGAAGCAGTTTTTATGTGCAATACATGTATTCCTATATGTTTAAGTGTGTTTTGGTTGAAAGCAGTTTCTTACACGCTGTTGCCTGAAACAGTTTAATATAGGTGACCTTGGTTTAGTTTGGTTTGGTGTAAAAGAATTTCAAGGGTGGGCATATGGCATATTTGTGGTGGATGAGTCTTTTAATTGTATGATTTCTCAATATACAGCAAGTAGTACACTGAAAGAATACTGTACATATGTACAGTACATATGGCTGGATATGATATCATTAGTATGCACATGCAATGATTTGTGTAGGTGGATGCTGAGGATCTTGTTATTCTATAGCAAACACGTTTTGTCAGTTATTATTTTTTGTTCGTTCATCGCCGATTTCAAAGCTTCGCTAAAACATTGTGAGGATTTTAAAAGAAATATTATTTGTGAATAATGCTGAATAATCACACAATGTGCAATAACGTGAAGGCAGTATGTTACTTGCTAATGACCCAGATTAGTATAAGTCTGTTTACTATTAGCTGAAAACTATCTGTTTGGTCCTTTGCCATAAAAGTTTATAGGTGTGTCTGTTGCAAAATTTCAAAATGCTCTCAGTCAGGCAACAGAAACTCAATTGCCAGAAATGTACATGAAAGGATATATATTATGCTTTAAAAATGTATGAGAATTTGATGAAGTAATGTTTCTATATCAAAAACCATGCAAAACACAAAATGATTAGAGTTTTTAGTATCTACTGCAATAACGAAAGCTCTAAATAGAGGTAACCAAATATTAACACACTTTTTACTTTTATCTCAGATTTGGGTATTTCTGGAACTTTTAAGTATATTTGAGAATGACTATTTTCAATCGTATGATAATTTTGAGTATAACTTTTGGCTATTGAGTATAAATGGCAAACCTACTTCTGCAAGACTGGTAATTTACGAAGAGGCTGAAAATACTTTATTAACTAAACGAGGCAAGAAATGAGACAAAGTATGTAATAGTTTTGGAATGAGGGATGGAATGCATGGAAGGGGAATATTATGACACAAAATAGCATTGGTTCGTATATTATGGATGGCTGCAATTTATTCTTCGTATAGTTTTAACAGATTGGTTAATTCCCTTGTTAAAGATTATAATATTATACAGCAAATCAAACTTGGACACAATGTTTAGTTTTCATAATACATATAAAATTCTACTACAATAATAATATTTTAGTATTTTAGTAGGTATTATATATATATATTATATACTACTAATAATATTATGAAAGTAGTGTTTATTTAAATATTAGTTGTTTAATAAATAGTAAAAGACGATAGCCTGATTAATTTCAGTTTAGTATTTTTGGGCTCACAATAACTATTTAACTATTAACTATAAATTGTGAATAACTAATTAGGTACGATCATTTTCCATATTCATATAGAAGATCTGTTTTGTACTGATAGTGATAGAATCTAGTCAAGTTATAATTGCTTAAGAAAATGATTTCAGATTTAATTAATTGTATACAATAAAATAGTTTTTAACTTTTACCGCGATTACCTATTTCGAAAATTTGAATTTTGACAACTTTAATGAATTTGTCATGGTCGAAAGTATTCATGTGCAAAATTTCACATTTTTACTGTCCAAAATGTAACCATTATTTAGAATTTCATGATTGCAGTGCAGTGTTGAGAAAATGCATCATAATTTATACTTGAAATACCTGCATTACATGTTACTTAGAAATAGAGCTCGCATTGCACATTTGGTTCGAGGCGTCTAGATGTAGCAATACTGTTTGAGATTTTGCAAAAACGGCTACCAAATCTACATATTGCACAATAAAGATATGAAATTTTGAACACAAATACTATCGACCATAATCATTTTAATGGCAGCGTTGAAATTTACAATTTCGAAATAGGAGGAGTAGTGAATGGCGAGAAACATTAAAAATATGTGATTTTTACAAATTTCAATGTTTAAATCATGGAATTTTTTTGGTGGATTGCAGTGTTTACATAATGGATTTAGTTATTTTTGGAATTATCATTTCATAATCGCATTGTGTAAATCGCAATGTAATAAATATTATCGTATATACAACATTTATATTACGCAGTTAGAAATCTAATGAAGGAATCTATTATTTATTATTCTTCACTCCCTTTTAATCTTCCTGGTAATCCCTAATTGTGTAGGTACATTATGAAGTAAGTAGGTAGCCGAATGTGTACTAGTTGAAGCTGACATGAAGCAAAAACCAGATAGAATTATGTTCTAATGTGATTACAAGTGTACTGAATACTGAAAGAGTTATGTCATAAGATATTTTGCTAGGGTGCATACTTGGGTTCTATGAGTTTTTTTATATTAAGTGTATATTGGTCTAGTAATCAGTAATGGTGTAGTAAATATATAGCTGATATATATGTATGGGATAAGTTTAAGATTGCTAATGAAATGCTGCACTTGAACGATGACGATGATGTAGAGAAGGAAAACAAAAGAGGAGAGTGAGAGAAGAGGTTGTTTAAAGTCTTATAAGGACTAGGCCTTGGGTCACCTATACTTGGAATGGAGTTCACATTCGCAAGTAGGCGAAATCAGCAATCTTGGCTTTGGTCGACCCGTCGTCTTCGTCCACATCTTTTCACAAACTACTGCTCCTAGTATAACTAAAATAATGTGTGTGTTACACACGAACATAATCATCACATGAAAACGTTAATGCTTAAAGATTTAAAATATTATATAAAACTATGTACTAGTAATAGTCTGGGATACAAACGGATGCAAAAATAAAGATAGTTAGTGCTTTAGACTCGCAATATCACACAAAATACTTATGGTACAATTTCTACATGTACTCTAAGTACCTAAACGCATTTTATTGCACCTTCAAGAGGGATGAGATACCTATTCGAAATTATGATGTGTGTGTATATAACAATGTATTCAGCAACTGACTCTTGCGAGTCATATTTTACTGTGTACTACTACTAGACATGAACTGACTTTCGAATATTATGTACAAGAAGAATGCACTGAATCACTCACTCATGGTCGTACAGTGCTGTTTGCTTGTATTAATGTAAAATATTTTTCTACGGTATTCTTAATCCTTCCAAGCCAACAACCAAATCATTACAAACCAATTTATCCCTTGAAGTAAATTTTTCCCACATGAGACAGACAAACTGACAAAAACATTCACACACCTGTGCTACAATATATTTAGCTGCGTATGCTTAGTGTGAATAATATGTTGCTATGTCTTGTAACGTGAATTACTGACTGACTTGACTGCAAAAGAAATTCAGGGTCCCTCTGTTCATCTCTGGATATTTTGACACTGTGGCTTTTTGTGAGCATTTAGATAAAGAGTGTAGGTGATGATGAACTTGAGAAAAGTACGTGTGTTTGTATGTATTACACATGTAAGAGTCAAAGTGTGTAAGGATTTTTGTATTAATTATAGCTGATGAAGGGGAATATGTACAATGTATATTTTACACGAGCTATATAGCTCGAGAGAGCAAGATCATTTTTGGTTCGAATGGATGATTGGTCTGGCACAGCCCTACGTGAAACTTGTCTGTAACTATTAACCACCTCTCTGCTCTTTTTTATTGTATTATGTCATGATTTGGGCATCGAAAGTATTTCATTGCGTAACAGTTACTTTATATGTATTCTTCTGTGAGATATGTATGTCTATATAAAACTTAGAAAAATATTATGTAGGTACATTTAGATACATTGATAGAGGCTGTTTAGCTTTATCTGTGCTGTTCATCTTTCGCCTTGCCGGATGTGTGTCAAAAATATATATGTGTATAAACATGTGTTTAGTTTACTTACACACTCATTCGCATTCATCTATGTACAATCGTATGTGATGTGTGTGGTATATATTAGGTCTTATGTATGTGTATCTCTCGTTAAGGTGTAATTTGAATATATTATGGAGCTATTTAGTTTACATTGGTTGGATGCCATATGTTGTTACACTGTGAGAGTCGATGTGTGGGCATATTACACTTTGCTCTTTAACTTATATTAAATGAGATCGTGATAAATACAATAAAACACACACTTAGTTGATAAACCTATACTTTCTTAAGGTGTGAAATAAACTAATAATTATTTCGCACCGTTTGAGACTCAGACTCATTTTGACGGATACTGTTTTCAAATTTCATCCAAAGGAATAATCATTCTGTCATATTAGATCAAAGGCATTCCTTTTTCAATTATGCCCGTGGATAATTCTCTTTCTGATTTGGAAAATTAACTTAATTTGAGGTTATTGTCATTTCATTGTTGTTTACTCATACCGTACCGATATATGTAGTACCTGATACACCTCTAGATATAGCACACATAACAGAACACACCTGTTCGCTCAGTCACGCAGTCTCATAATCAGTCTCAGGTATATGAACTTTTTATGCTAAATATTGTACTATTACTAATTATTGTGTATTCCAACATCTTGTGGGTTTTCCTTTCTGTGATTTTCTTAATAATTAAGCTTACTGCACATTTCAAACCTCCTAGTTGGGTTTCTTCAACTATTTACAATCAATTCCTCATGGAATGGTTCAAAGTGCACGCTATTTGTTTCAGATGGGCGAAGTTTTAATAAGTATGGAAATAATTTGGATACCTAGATAGACATTGCTAAATTGGTAATGGATATTGTATAGTATTATGTATGTAAAGTGTAATAGTGTGTGTGAATGTTATTAGTATGGTAGAATGTATGTACAAGGACCAGGGACGAAGAAAGACTATACATATAGCAAAACGAAAGACAGAGAAAAGAAAAAAGTTATATTGTAAATAATATTATTGAATGTTTCATTATTGCATTAGTTTGGTATGACTGTGGTTGATGTTACTGTTGTGGACTGACTCGTCATGGCTATAATATGGTTGACCATGCCTCAACTTGGATTGGGCTGGGTGGCAAAGTTGCTACAACAAGACGAGACGATGATAAGATGAATCTTGAACAAAAACGATGATGAGAATGAGAATGGTCGAAAGAAATGTATCTGCCAGACAGTCTCCTCAAAGTACATATTGCCTCACCTTAGCCAAACTTGATTTCATATCCCTTTCTACTTTACACCATCCAACACGCTTTTGTGCCTACTGTCAGATACAAATCATTTTCTGTTCTGAGATTTAAACCAATATTCAGATCTAAGTCATTTGGTTAAGTTGTGACAATAATTTTCTGTCTTGCTTTCAAAAAACAAGTACTATTAATATTAATAAGTGTCTAGAGCCTTCAGATATTTTTGTAAAATAGTTTTGGATTTTGAAAAAGAACAGGAAGAGTCTGGAATCGTAAAGAAAGAGTGTCTGCAGATACAGTTAACTGAACTAGTTGTGCTTTAGTCTTGTAACGTAAACTGTGGCCACCACTTTATTAGAGTATCACCGCGGATCGTAACTACAAGAGTAGAGTTGAGCTTCTTGTAAATGTTTTGACTGTTCTGAGCTGATAGTTTGTCTCAACGAGAGTTTATATAGGAGAAGCAACTAGGAAGAATCCAAGAACCGAAGTTCTATATGCGAGCCAGTCAAGTAGTACTTACTACAAATATTAAAATACATTAAAGAGAAATCGAAGAATCAACTGTTGAAACTGCGTGGACTTTTTCTGAACCCGATTCAGTTGTCTGTGTATGTGTTGTTTGTTTGGAAAATTTATTTGGCAAGTGTCTAAATCGGTTTGACTGGCTTGTGTTCCTCCCGGATTAAATTGCGCAAAACCCGAAACAGAAAGCAATTTGTGTGATACACATAAATCTTTCTTCAGTAGTGATCTAAAAAGGAACGACTATGCCTTCTGCTGGTATTTTGATATAAACCATCCTTTGATTTGTCATTATTATTAGATTCATAACACTTCTCTTTAACTTTATATAAATACATACAACACTCGTTGCCAATATCAAGTAAGTAGTTGCGAAGTTTTGACAATAGATAAACGATCGTACATCACACAGCGCAATTTTAATACCCTGCCCACTCGTGCCTAATAAAATTCATGTCGGGCAAAATAATTATATTAAACAAAGCATATTTTGTAACTAAGGGGACTATAATTGAAATAGGTCAGCTAATCATCTGCCAAGCGTTAATTCATGGATAGAGTTTTGGCATCGAGCTTTAATTGTTTCTCCTGTTTAGCTGGCTCCTTCTATAGGAAACATACTTACTACAAACACATTAATAATTCGATGCAGAAAAGCATCAACTAAAATAAAATGTAGTGACATTACTTTATGAATAGAGTGCACTGCACAAGTATTGCTATTTGCTTTAATATATTATTATCACCATTTCATAGTAATGGCACATAAAATTGTTTTGTATGATACAATGAATGTTACAAGTTATAATTTATACACGCTTTACATAAGCAGGTTAAGTTAGTGATTTTTTGCTTTATGCCCGATGTCTCATACAGAAAAGACACATATTTCAATTCAACTATCTGTAAGTAAGCATGAGAATTAGAAACTTTAGTTCGGGAACAAAGATGGGGAAAGAGTAAAATTGACGTAAATTTCATCGTGTTTACACCAAATTGTCACGAGATTTTGTTACTTAAGAATTGTACTTAAGTGTGTAGATGGAAATCGATTCCGTGCTAATTGCCTTGTTGGATTAAAGTGACGAAGTGGAACCCAAGAAGCAGTGAGTTAGAAATACTACACTCTCAGATTTTTCTCATCAATCCTCATCTAGTAGAGTTAGAATAGTTTTCTGACGTCCGTTTTATCGGCTGAAAGTTAATTTACTAGCTATTTTCTCTGTCTAATGGTTTAGCAGAAGGCGAAAGCTGGATTGAAACTTGAAATTACAATTATTCAAAAAAATTACTCAGTAGCCCAATGCATTCCAAATGTCCTACATGGTATATATCAGAATTGAAAAAATGTAGACTCCGTTTCAGTCCGATGACATCCGAGAAAACCTGACTTGGCTGTTTCTCGTTATATAATATTATAAGATCTATTGGAATACTTCATTTGATATGGTGTAAACTATTTCATTTGGTGTGACTGCATGATATCATGACTATGACGCTTAGTTGCTCACATAGTCACATATTATAGTCAGTGAGAGTGCCAATGAAAAGTATATTACGCAGGAAAAGTGACGAGGTCTGTTCGTAAAGTGCAATTGGTAAATGAATAAGGAGTTTATATATATCATTATATATGTATCTTGCAGTAGATAGCTGTAAAACTGATTTTGGTGAGTTTTTTGTTTCACTTAGAAAGAAAGCAGAGTAGGTAGTTAGTAGAAGTTGTAGAGGGAGAGAATGAGAGAATTGATATAAAAATAGATAGTTGATTAGAGCAAACAGTTTGAGTGTAATTTTTCAAGCGAGTTGTCGAGGTCACCATCACCACTGCGAGACTTCTACATTCAGTACCAGAGAACAACCATCACCAAACAGAACGCACTAACTTGAGACATAGAAAACTTTTAATTGGTCTTCTTTTAACCCATGCAACTATTTGGACAAGTATATAATTTACTAATATAACTGTAGGTATACTGCTTTTATCTGGTGTATACTAGTGATAGTCTCCCGTTAATACCTAAAAAATTACCCTTTGCCAATTATCTCATCACCCTAATGCTAGTGCTAGTACTCTCCAATTCCAGTAAGTCTCATTTTCTCTTGTCAATCAAGTACCTCCTATAATTTGATAGACAGAACCAAAAATACTAAGTAATTACTATTATGTCGAGTCGAAATGCTTTCTGATAAATTCATACGTATGTGCATGTGAAAAACGTATAGATATTACGAAATGTTACAATGCATTATTTGAGCAAACAATTAAAAGTATATAGGCTTAATATAAACAATTGGTTTTCAGTTAATTGGTCAAATTTACAATTGAACATTTTTCACTAATTAAGGACGATCCACAACCAAATCATTACGAAATGCACATCTTTTTTATAATGTTTCATAAAATATTACTATATTGTTAGATTGTTAGTAGATTGATGGTGGATCAGGAGGATGCTGTGAATGGAAATTATTATATTGACTCTGAAAGCAAAATGAGTAGGTAGAAGGTATATTGGATGCAGATAGTAAGGACTAACTATGTACATATACCGAAAGTGATGAGTCAACTGAACTGGTAAAATATTTGCTAGTCCTTCAGACAATTAATCATCTGCTGGTTCGAAGATTCACACATAATATCTAGTGGGAATTAAACCTGTTTGCGATTTTTCATGATGTGCGGAATCATGTAATTTTTTGTGAGCACCATGTCAATTCTCTTACTAAAGCTGTGGAAGTTGATGCGTATTTGATTTAGGTGTAAGACGTAAGTGTAAAGTACACAGTGCACACATTATACACCTCTTATATTAAATTATTATACTGATTGGTATAATATTATAGTTTTCAACGCAGTTTACATAAAATGGTGGTTTACTTATCTGGTATAAGAAAAGGTCATTTGGCTTAAGAAATATCACACTCACTGCACACAGTCAGAACCTTCTTTAAGAGGTATGTTGGTCTAGTTGGTGCTAATAAATGTGCTTTTAAAAAGCTTTCTGCAGATGTCCCTATGCATATATAAAAGATGTAGACCAGACAGGTGTATATTAGCAATCAAATCGGTAGGTAACACTACACACAAATCATGAAGTGAAATAAAATTAAACTCAGAAACCCAAATCTAATTAACACGATCCGAAAGAAAATTAATGATAGTCCTACACCTATAAGTACACACGACTCATTCATCTTAGGGCATATTATTTACACTTTACACGAATTGTTATTAAGGCTGGCTTGGAGGATAGATGATCATTTCGCCTAATAAATCAAATATCTCTTAGCCGAGAACTTGTTAAGAAAAAAACTTACGTGGATTTATGAAGAAAATGTTGCTCTACAATACTGTAATTTCAAATTTTTAA
>JAQFYB010005066.1:0-14819 GCA_034694085.1 Pogonognathellus longicornis | reverse complement strand
TTTACTATATAACAGTAGCTGCTGCATCATGCATTTTCATGTCAATATTTTATAATGAAGCCTTTGACCTCTGGATCACTGCACCTCTGGAACACACGAAGTGTGTTCCAGAGGTGGCAGTGGTCCAGAGGTCAAAGGTATAAATCATCAACCGTTTGTGAACGCAACGCACCGTTTGTGAACGCGACGTACCGTTTGTGAACGCGACGTACCGTTTGTGAACGCGACGTACCGTTTGTGAACGCAACGCACCGTTTGTGAACGCGACTTACCGTTTGTGAACGCGACGTACCGTTTGTGAACACGACGTACCGTTTGTGAACACGACGTACCGTTTGTGAACACGACGTACCGTTTGTGAACGGTACGTTCAAACGGCTGATTTTATTAGTAATAGTAAAATTACCAAATTTTATTTAAATTGCAAGGAGAAGATTATAGGTTGAGGAATGAGAGAAAATAAGCTGCTATGCCGGCTTGCATTTGCGTATTTAAAATCCCCAGGAAAAGTATAAATTCATACCTCATGTGCGGGCGTGTCGCTGATTTAGGATTTATGATAGGTGGCGCGGCTTGGATTTCGGTATATTAAATTCCCAGGAAATGTACCAGGCCACGCCCCCTGGGATCCCTAAGAAATCGACCAAACCACGCCCACGCAGAGGGCGTGGCTTGCATTTCGCGCATTAGGATCCCCAGGAAATTGGAGCGGTGCATTAAAGACAACTTTTAAATATCCCGCACGGCAAAGCCCAAACCTTAGGAATGGAGGGTTTTGAATTATCCCGCACGATGGGAAATAGAAAAAGTAAGCAACGCCCAAACATTTAGGATTAGAATAGGATTGGAGGGTTTTGAATATCCCGCACCTGACACATTACCACTTTATTTTGTTTGGTCTCACTCTCTTTCTCTCCTTCTTTTTCTCAGAAATTTGCCCTTTGTATTCGCTTTCCCAAAATAACTTTAGTGAATTCATTGAAGTTGCATTAACCTGCCGGAATTCAATTCATCGAAGTTCGGCGAATTTACACTCATACTTCCCAATCTGTCTATTATTAACCTTTCAAGTTGTTGTCTACTAAATTCCAGAGTTCAAAAATGGCAAAAATGTTGCGTGGAGCGCTAAATGAATGAATTTTAGTTTGAATTGGGATTGAATTGATATGAAAATCACGATAAAAGTGACGATCGGCCCTATAAAAATTCTCTAAGAATATTTTTAGACATACAAATAATTTGTTTAAATAAATTCTACCGCTTTCGGAAATAAACAGGATGGATTATTGTTCTAGGGCAAATTGGCTTGTTGATTACAATAATAAGTAAAGAAAATCAGCAAGGTAGTTTTATGAGAAAGGAATAATTTTCTAGTTGTGGATACGCCACTGATAACTTGCAAAATTTAATTTAATTATGAAGATTAAATCGGGTATTGCATTTACACACATTGATAGTTAAACGTCAAGTACCAAATTCTTGGCAATCCGGAAAGCGAAAACGCTTCGAGGTTTGCAATCCTATTGCGATAGCTATTAAAATGGCTAGCCGGTAGCGATATTACAACGATTTTTCGTTTCATTCTTCAAGCTAGTTTTAGACACGAATTCGTATAAATATAGCATTTCGTAATCGTTTCAACATCGCTGAAACAGCTTATCATGTCGTAACTGCTAATTCGTAGCTACAGAGTTACGATTTGGGATCTATGGTTACAACCCGCACTTTTACATGACAAGGCTTTCACCAAATATTTGTGAAATAGAACCCAATTGACAGCGAAGGTTGACATGTACTTTCTATAGAATCGTTTCTCTCGATTTCGCAAATATTTCGCTACAATGCATGTAAAGACTATATCGGGTTTAACTCTAAGCGCTTTGATGCAAAGCATCTTTAAGTGCATGAGTTTTCATTTCTTGTCTAACTTTAAAGTAAATATTGCTTTTATCTCCGAAATCAATTATTCACAGAATATACACGTTTTTTGCCAAAACGCTTTAAGCGCACATAATGTTTTGTAATCACATTGTGTCACTACTCATTCAATCTACAAAAAGATGCTCCACACGATCTGTATAATGGTTTGTTATAGAATATTCTGTAACTTTTAAAAATGACTAGTTAAGGGACTAGTTGATACCCCATGTAAATACCCTATGAGACATTCTATACTGGACACGCTGTATATTATAGGACGGAAATAACGAATAACAAAAACGCTTCATTGATGTACTGATACTGCTTGGCACAATTTTTTTGCTACACATTATATCATATTAAATGTTTGTAGACGGCACTTAGTACTCGTATCGCAACAATACAGCTTGTGAACTAACAAGTTTTACTTTACTATAAGATTTTCTGTTATATTGGAAGATCGGTCGCCGGAACCCCCTCCCCCTGCGTGATTTTTGAATATATTTTGGCGATTTCTACCCCCCTCTAACCGCACTTCGTAATTTTTTAACGCTCCCTTATGCCTAAATAATCGGCAAGCGTACGCTAGAGCTTGGTGCACAAGCTTCGTACATTATAGCTTCGTACACTATAGCTTATGGGCGATAGAACTCAGCCCTATCTCGGCTGTCGAGTTGTAAAATACACCAAACTCTAACTTATATTATTCCATTTTTTGTTTTAAATGGTTGTTAATTTTAAAAGAAGTTAAATGTTAGTACCTTTGAAAAGCAATCGTAATTACTTTTGCCAACGATTTATTAAGAGGTAAATGCAAGTTGTAAGGACGTCTAGTGTCTTTTCTGAGTCATTCACAGAATTAATACAACTCATGTCAAATGTTAATGTTTGGACCAAATTAACTCTGCACAAAACATTATTTGTTCATAATAATCAAGTTATTTATAAAATTATGAAATAGAATTACATACAATGCACTAAATTAATCATTACAAACATTATAATTTAAAGTAATAATCATTTACTCGTAATAACTACATGCAGTAGTCGTCAATACTAATGATAATATTATATTACGTCTATACTGTATAATAGATTTATTATATTTACATATACATGCACTTATTTACCTAAAAAGTACAAAGCAAGAATATACATATTTTTTCCTTTTACTCTAATCCTTTCCTTTTACTACCTGCTGCCCCGTCTATTAATAAACCGATGCGCCGGCTTGTTCTGAGCTGATTTGATTTCCAACTGCTATTAATATAATGTCTGCTTTTTAACATACAATGTCAAACTTTTGGACGTTGGTTTATATTTCGCAAAGGAGGATTTAGGATCAGCCGTTTTGCATTTCACAAGAGATTTTAGTCATCGTTTATAAAACCAAAATAAGTCTAAAATGCATCAAATTCGCGTGCGTAGTGCGAATATTTTTTCGATTTTTTGCACCTCTTTGGTAAAATACCACATTTCTTCTGATTTAGGGGGGAGTGTCAATTGCCTCCTTTAATCCCTTAAACCCTAAATACCTGTAAAGTGTCGACTACACAAACATTGCCTCTTATTTAGTGACAGCTGCTTTATACGAATTGCTTTCCCGTCTCTCTGTCTCTTGTGCAGAAAAATATTAAAAGTTATTATCTGATGCAATATGGTGTCTTGTAGCCAGTGTGTCGCAGCTAAATGTCTCTTATGTCTTATCGGTCTATCCTACTCTACTATTGCATTTATCTGTAATTTTCAACAAAATAAAGTCATTGGATGCTCAAGTTATTTTTTAAAAACCATGAGAAGGTTAAAGGAATGTGTGATTGTGTATGTTATAAAGGTGAGTACAAAAGATTTGTCAACAAATCCTGCACTTCCTACAGCTAGGGAAAGTGGTCGTAGAGATCTAACCAATCTTCTGATTTTTGGATATTCGTTTTTGCGACATTCATCAAGAAATTCTACGGAATATGAGTGAAAAAGGCTAGCGTGTTGTAGAAGGGTTATTGCCAAAACGATGAGGATGACTCCAAGGGCAGGGTAAAACATACCCCCGATCATGTACAACAATCTGATAGAACCAAAAATGCTGCACACACACAGACCATGACCTACGACAAGGATAACAGGTGTCACTAAGCTGACGTGATGATTAATGTAAACGCTAACGATTTGAAGAGCTTGGTAGAGCGTGATCAATTTTGGTAATTTGAATCCTCTTATGGTATTTACTTTCATATTCTTCATCTCTTTGGCCCACTGGACTGCAAACATCAAGTAAATACTTCCAAACAGTAGGTAAACACTCGCTGGTGCAATAAATGTCAATGCCAATGCAAGAATGTGAAGGGCAACGTAACCAGTGAACAGAATTCCCAAATAGTATTCGGCTCCGCTGCTTTCCTTCCAATATATTTCAAATTGGATTACAGCCACCAAAATTGACAGCAGGATAAATACCAATATTTGCAGTGGGACAATGCAGAAGGAAATTAGTCCAAAGATATCCAAACCTTTTTTTCGTTTGTAGCTACTTGAATGTAACTTTGCTATAAAAATTAAAATGACAAGTTAAATGAACGACTATATACTTGGCCCATACTCCATACCACAATCTCTCCGTTACAACTTTAGAGGGGTTTCAACTGATTTATACTTTTTAAATGATCAATCAATTGAAATAAACGCTTCGGGCAGTCTCAACATTTATTACAATAACGCATAAAATTGTAAACTAGACTCAAAATGGAAGAATTGTACATCCTTGAACCCGAAAAATGGGCAAAATTTAATGTTCGAATAAGAAACAAGGAAGTACTGGGGGGAGGCTCAGGGTCTTATGCTTTCCCATTTAATTTTTTTATTTGCATGGTGCCACATATATTTACAATTTGAATATACCGTATTTCCTCTAATTTTAGCCCGGGTTATAGTTATGCAAAATGGATATCAAGAGGTAGGTATTTATAAAATAATCAAATTTGCGTTTACGATTTAAATTTCATAGGTTTAAATTCTCATTTAATTAATGCAGTTTAACAGCTTGTAATATAGTTTACTGACACACTTTATTCTGATAGTAATTAATTATTGATTATCCAAAGTGGATTTCAGGGGAGGGATATAAATAGAAGGGGTTACTATTAGAAGAAGACTAAAATTAGAAAAAATACGGTATACAACTTTAGGAATATATAATAATGGATTATTCTAATCCATTTTTATAAATACAACTAGGTAATATAACGGAATACGCTACGCGTACCTAACAGAAGATTTAAAAAGACAGTTTTTTGAACGTAAAATAATTTCACATAACATCAATGGACGTATATCTATTTTTTCCATTTTTCCCAGTGGGAAGCAGTTTTCTTGTTTCTCGTTTTTCCCATGTCCATTTTTCCCACTTACCAGTGAGAAGGAAAACACTGAAGGTGAACCGAATCCAACGAGAGTTTTGTACCATATACAACATCAGTACATAGTACTTATTTGCAAAATGTTACTGCCCCGAAGCAGAAAGATGAAATTTTGGGCTGCCAATTTCTCTTATAATAATCAAATACGAAACCAAAAAGAATTAACCTTCCAAGAAGTCATCCAACATGATTGCAGCTGTTATTACCATGGCGATTTCCCGAAAGTTCAATCTACAAAGCGATATATTAGAGATTGTTGACAGGAAGAAGAAGCAAATAATACATGCCAACACTATTGCGACGGATCGATCCATTTGAGACGAAGGTGTGTATTTTAAATAGTACAACAAATAGAGAATAAATCCACACAAATGAAAGAAATTTATTAATGCACAAACAAACCATGTTCGAAATTTCCAATTTCTATTCGTAACTGTAGCAGTTTTGGTTTTTGCACACCACTCGAAAGGAACAAAACCATTTGAAGCGAATACTTTGAAGTACACGTTAATCGAAAAAATCATCAAATTTGAGATCATTTTCAATCTTTTCAGTGATGGCTGTTTATGCTTTGTATTGACTTTGGTCAGGTCTGAATCGATATAATAGTCTAAAACAACTTATACCTTACGAGTATGATGTGGCGAAACTAAATAGGTACCTACCGCATAGTTTATAATAATATAAACCTTACAAGTAGTAAAGGGATTGCCAACATACAAATATATTACGACGATATAATATTGACAAGTCTAGTTGTACGTACAACATACTCAACTTGTACTTGTCAATTGATTTTTATACTAAAAAATAGCCCGTTGTCCGAACGAAGGATTCCTCTCGAGTTACTTTATTTATCATTGTAGTTAAAAATGTCAAATTACCATAGAAAAACACTAAATCCTATTAGGGCTTGTTTCCGAAAGCGATGTAATTGATGTAAACAAATTATTGTTATATATTTACATGCCAAAAATATTATTAGAGAATTTTCCAAAAGCTGAATGACGCTTATTGTTAGTTGGTGTGAACATCACGGTAATATGACTTTCAGCTCTAGAAAAATTCTCTAAGAAATAATTTTGACACAAAAATAAATAACAATAATTTGTTTAGACAAATTCTACCTCTTTCGGTCGTGAAGGAACACCCTCTGTTATCAATTGTAGTTCTAGGGTGAATTCGCTTGTTGATTACAATGATAACTAGTGTAACTCGGGGAAGGGGGTGCGTTCGAAGAACGGTTTTTTGTACAACTGCAAATTATCAGTTGTGCCAACAAAATTTAATTTAATTATGAAAAGCAAATCGAGTTTAGCGGATACGTTTAATGTTATAGTTAAAGCGTTAATGCGTGTTTTGTGTAGCACCTCATTATTATAAATCCTGGATATACGCTAATGAATATTACGATTTCAATTATTACATTTCAATTTAAAAAAAAAGAGTCCACAACCATCAGAAAATCGATGGAATATACCTTACACATGTATGAATAAAATTTTGATTTCAACTGTTGACTGTAACTCCAATGGTTTAAAACAATTTAGTAGTCAATACTAATTTTTTTAAATACGCTCTGAATGTGGTCATATCGCAAGATTTTATATTTTTGTTGTTACATGTGGATGCTATCTAGCTGTAATTGTTTGTACTTGTATTAATAGTACATAGTACAAAATAAATCAGTGAAACAAACCTCAACAATCCAATCAGTTAGTTGCCTTTGTCACTCCAGCAAAAGAATGTGTATAGGATAATGTGAGTGAATTCTAAACTATGTGGATTGTAGCTTATTTAGCTTTTGTACAGAATAAAAATACTGTCCCGAAGTATTGATTTTGCCCAACGCTATGTAAATTTCATTTTCCACAATGGTTATGTACATGATTTTTTGCTGTGTGCTTAAATCTAGACAGTCGTTTTTACAGTTGACATGTAAAAGGAGGACTGGAATTCGAGAGAATGTTTAACTCATTTCTTTTTTCAATTACGAACATTTGTTTACAATTATCGATTGGTATCGATTCCAAACGCTTTTTCATTGGCAACAACATCGCATTAGAAAATAAATGTAATCGTGCTGGTGATATTATAAATTACTCTGGAATTATAATAATTTTCTAATTCGGTTTTATAGTAAAAAAATATTTGTACAATTTTAATTTGACAATTTATAATTACTTTTAATTCAGATAATCGAGTCGTCAATGTGTGCTATTAAATTAATTCAGCATGTATATTATTTTCTGTACGGTTCGAAGCATGCCTTTTCGAGCGTAAAACAGTTAGAATATTTCTTACATACCTAGGCAATATTATATTTTTGTCTCTTTTAAATATGTACATATAATATAAGATGCATTGGTCTGCTAATTCAAACTTTATGTAAGTTGACATATTGTTGTATTTCTTTCTTGTAGTTTTATTTTACATCAACCAACCATGTATATTTGTATGGTACATAATATATTATTTACACTATATACGAAGCTACTAATGCTAAAGAGACGTTTTACATCATGATGACAACATGATTAGGTACTTGACGATTTTCGTAAAGGTATAGAAACTCTGTAAGTATTTATTTGGCAATATTTTAACTTCATTGTCATGTACTGAATGCTTTCGGAGTTTCTACACTAGACTATACTTTTCCCGGTAAGAAATGTATATATATGTATTCGAATTTCGAATAATGAGGCGCTGTTGGTACCTGACTATTTCACCAGAGACATTATATGTATAGTCATATGGTACGGTACCATCTAATCTGAGTTGCATTGTGTGATTCTGTCAGAAATGAAGGTTAAAAAGCTGATTGCGTGTACTACAGAGTTACTTTTTTCCGGATAGGATAAAATTGAAGTATTTACCAACTCATGGAACGCGGAGCATTGGGGACAAGGGGGCAAGGTGCCCCCTAAATTATGATTTTCGTATGATCATTTTCAATTCAATCAGTGCCATGGGACATCTTTCACAATTATCTCACCAAAATTTAGGCAGTCGTCATAAAATAGTACAGTTAAATATTTAAGTTACAATAATGAATTGATTTAGTCATATAAATCAATTCGTGTTAAAAAAAATATCAACACTTACTGCGGGTAATTTGAAGTGCTTGAATTCAATAAAAATAGTACTTTGATAATTTAAAACACATTACTACAATACACTTATAACACCTGGAATGCAGTGTTGCTTCATTATATTTTATTATTGCATAATGAGTAGCTATCATTTGCCTGAATACATTCATTTGTCTCTAGGAACATTCTAGAAATCAAATAATTAGAAAAGCTTATGTATGCAGAATAATTCTTCCAATGTTTCATTACTTCGTTTTCACTGGTTTTATTTCATGCTGCATAAAACTCGCCAAATATATTTAATAGCTCTAGTCTATTTATTCTACTGTTGCATTGAATTTCTAGCAAAATAAAGTCATTGGATGTTCATATTCGTTTTTTAAAAACCATGAGAAGGTTAAAGGAATTTGTGATTGTGTATGTCATAAAGGTTAGTACAAAAGATTTGTCAATATATCCTGCACTTGATACTGTCATGGCAGGTGGTCGTAGAGATCTAACTAATGTTCTGATTGTTGGACATTCGTTTCTGAAACATTTATTAAGAAATTCTTCGGAATATGAGTGAAAAAGGCTAGCGTGTTGTAGAAGAGTTATTTCCAAAATTATGAGAATAAGTCCAAGGGCAGGAAAAAACATACCCCCGACCATGCCCAAAAGTTTGATAGAGCCAAAAACACTGCACACACTCAGACCATGAGCAACGATGACCAGAACAGGTGTCATTAAGCTTATGTGATAATTAATGTAAACACTGACGATTTGAAGTGCTTGGTAGAACATGATCAATTTTTGTAATTTTAATCCTTGTATGGTATTTACTTTCGTATTCTTCAACTCTTTGGCCCAACAGACTGCGAACTGCAGGTAAATACTTCCAAACAGCAGGTACACACTAGCTGGTGCAATAAAGGTCAATGTCAATGCAAAAGTGTGAAGGGCAACGTAACCGGTGACCAGAATTCCCAAATAGTATTCGACTCCATTGCTTTCTTTCCAAAATGTTTCAAATTGGAATATGGCCACCAAGATTGACAACAGGATAGCCACTAATATTAGCAGTGGTACAATGCAGAAAGAGATTAGTCCAAAGATATCCAACGTTTTTTTACGTTTGTGGCAACTTGAATTGATTTTTGCTAAAATAAATTAAAATGTTGAGTTAAATGAACAACCATTTAATTAGTTATTCAAACACCATTATCTGTCTAAGATATATATATATGAATGTCAGCCTAATATATCTGACAGTTTGCTAGTTCACATTCTCCAAGTTTCCCATCAAAGGCGCATACCCAGGATCGATGGCATGGGAGTGCACAGCAATGCTGTGCACCGAAATTAAACGTTGGGAGAGCAAAATTCGGATATGAGATAGTGCATGGTTCTAACAATAATTTCAGTCCAATACATCTGGGGCTCGCAGGTTAATAAATAGGGTGTTGTTGTGAGGGCAGTATCATACATATAAAGATGAACCCATTCGAACGGTAGTTTTTACCATGTGTACAACATTATTAAATATTTTGCAAATGTTAGATCCTTGAACTAGAGATAAAACATTTGAGTGCGAATTTCTCTTATAATAATCTAATAAGAAATCAAAATGAAATCACCTTCCAAGAAGTCATCCAACATAATTGCAGCTGTTATTATCATGGCGACTTCCCGAAAGTTCATTCTACATAGCGATATATTGGCGATTGTTGACAGGAAGAAGCTGCAAATAATACATGCCAGCACTATTGCGACCGATGGATCCATTTGAGATGATCGTGTGTATTTTATATAGTACAACAAATAGACCATAAATCCACACAAATGAAGGAAATTTATTAAAGCAGAAACAAACCATGTTCGAAATTTCCAATTTCTGTTCGTAACTGTTACAGTTTTGGTTTTTAAACACCACTCAATCGGAACAAATCCAGTTGTTGCGAATAATTTAAAATACACAGTCATCGAAAAAATCATCAAATTTGAGATCATTTTCAATCTTTTCAGCGATGGCTTGTCTATGTTGTATGTCTAATGCTTTGGCCAGGTCTGAATCGATATAATAGTCTTATACGATTTATGTCTACGATATAACAAAACTATATAGGTTCTTCTAATATTTAGTTGATATAAACCTTACAAGTAGTAATAAAAGGAATTGCAAACATACAAATATGACGATAGTACAACTTGTACTTGTCAATTTATTTTTATACTAGTAAATAACCGGTTATCCTCCCGAGTTACTTTAATTATCATTGTAATCAACAATCCAATTCACACTACAAAAGGAATTGATCCTATATATTCATTCAGGAAAGCGATATAATTTATTTAAACAAATAATTGTTATTTGTGTAAATGCCAAAAATATTATTAGAAAATGTGAACATCTCTAATTTGCGAAGTTTTTTAAATTTAATTATGAATACCAAATCGGGATTAGCAAACGCGTTGATGGTTAAAGTTGAGAAGTTTGTTTGTATTGTATGACAACCCATAAAGTAATGGTGGTCCGCCACTTATGAGTTGCAATAAAACTTTATTTTGAATATAAAGATTACATCGGGTTTAGAACACTTACACATTAATAGTTAAACATCCAAAATTGCCAATCATTGACAATCCGGACAGCGAAATCGCTGCGAGGTTTGCGATTTTACTGAGATAGCCGATTAGTAGCTATTAAAATGGCTAGCTGGTAGCAATGTCACAACGATTTCTTGCTTCATTCTTCAAGCTGACTTTAGACATGAACCCCTATCGATACAGCATTTCGTAATTGTTTCTATATCCGCGACTGTATACAATGTAATAACAACAACTCATAATTCAATTGTTACCGAGTTATGATTTGGAATCTCCAGTACTCATGACAAGGCTTTCACTACAATATTTGCGAAATAGTAGCTAATTGAAGGCGAAGGTTTACATGTAATTCTTATGTAATTGTTACTGCAATTTCGCAAATATTTCACTACAATTTTATTATTATATACAAGCAAACCTAATGTGATGTGTACAAAATTTTACACAGAATATTTGATTCGGTGAAATGAAATACAATGGGTGGTTTGAATTTTACACCTCGTCATAAAACAATAATAATTACAAAATTATAAAGCCAGATTTCCAAAACGAAACTTTGTGTACATTACAATTTGAAGCTGCAACATTTGAAATTTAAACCATCACATACCACATACGGAAAAACGAAAAGCTAAACAAAAATTCTGGGGATTTGGAGATCAATATATTGGACAGATAAACGAAAACGTAAGTTTTGAAAATAGGAATGTGCGGGAGAGACATTTTGTAAACCAACAAAGATTCAATACTTAGGCAATTAAACATTAAGAACTATATCACTCAATCTGCTACCACCGAACTTTACAAAATACTAAAAATTTATTCATGTTTTACATCATTTCCTTGTGAATCACGAACATTGCTAAAAACCCCTACCATTTACGAAGATAAAGTACAATCTGGTGAATATATTTATATATTTAGGTCTTTATATTTCGTTCAAATGACAGCTCTATAACTTTTGCAAATGTACCTGGAGAAATATTTCTGCAAGTAAAAGTGGACAGCTTTTCTATTTATAATTTCTATCACACATATTTCGTTTTGCACTATTTTAGGATATTTTAGTGATTACAATTTCCCTTCATTTGGCGTTGGTATTTACTGCGGACCACAAAAACCAATGAAGTTGTCAATTTAGCATCGAATGGACTAGTTATTAATGAAGCGTTTATCTGTGACGCACATCATATGTCTCATATATGAAGTATCAAAACGCTATGCAATCCTATTTGTCTAACAAGTTGAGACAGATGAAACAAGACGAAATAATAGCAATTTTGAATTTAGGCAGTTCATTCAACTATAAAATAATGATCCATTTAAAAAATAATTATCGTAGTTTATCAAGCCATTATAAACTAATAAAATTATAAAGAATTATCATATGCTCACAAAAATTAAGGATTATTAGTATTTATTTCACATACTAGCTGCATCAATATCGTTGAGATATAAATAATGTCTTTGTAGCCAGTGGCTAAACTACGCTGCGCAAAGGTGAGACAAAATCTCAGGGCCCATGGGGTCAGGGGCCCACCACGAACCATGAACCGAAGAATTTAAAAAAATGTTAGTTGCGTTATTTTATATGTTAAAAGAAATTTAGAGTCGCAAAACTGTATGTCTCAATATAATATCATCAATGGGTCATTGTGAGATATCCAAATTGCCACAATGCCACACTTCTCATCCTACAACTTGCATAGCAGCACAAACATTTGATGCACTCACCTATAACATTCAAACAAAGTGCAACTCATTTCAAAATCAAAAATTGTTTATAGCATATATTTTGCATTATATGCCCACTTGTATCATGTTTGAAGCATATTAAAATAGCGACAAATTTCATGTCAAAGGTCACAGGGGCCCATAAAGTTGAGTTGTCTCATGGCCCCGTCAACCTAGTTTAGCCACTGTTTGTAGCATTGAATAACCTTTGGAATTGGGAATGCCAGGAATACAGGTTCAGCTGGTAAGTTTCGTTAATTAAGTTACAGATAGCCTAATTCCCTCAAATACGATTGAGAGTAAAATCTAACTTTAATAAAAGTAATATTTGACTTGTGTCACAATAATATTTGACATGGAGGAGGACTCATAAATTGGTAAAAAATAAGCATGAAAATACACTATGGTGCATAGCAACCACCTAGTCAATCTTCCTGCTACGTTATCCCTCGTCGCCCACCCACCCTCTTTTTGATAATCTGCTTTTCATTAACGATTAGCCACACGTTGACTTGAGTACATACAGAATTAGGTCCTAAAACCAACTTAAAATGCATCAAATTCACTCTCAGAGCGGTCTTTCTTCTAAATTTTGGAAATTTTATGGAAAATAAGCTATTTTTTGAGATAGCAGATGCATTCCGTGGGTTTCACGTGCACTTCCTCTGGATACTGGCCTGGTTTCAAAACAAGCTACCGATAACGATACTTGATACTTCTCCCCACTTTTCACATTTTTAAAATTAAAATCTTACGAGTTATGATTTTTCAAAAAACTGAGTTTGTATACGGTATATAATGAAAATGGGACCGATTTCCCTTTTGAATACTATAACAAAACTTTTTACACTTATGCTGAGTGAGAGACTGAATCTATGGTGTAGACAAAGGACTGCGATATCTCAATTTCAGGCCGCGTACAAAAAAGGGTCAGGATGTGAAGAACAAGTCTTCATACTACAATCTATAATACAACATAGGCTCAGAATAAAGAAAACCAAAACATATGCCCTATTTGTAGACCTATCGCAGGCCTTTGACACTGTAGATCATAATTTACTCTGGTATAAATTAAATAAAGCCGGTATAAGTAAAAAGTTTATTAATATTATTAAAACATTATATTCTAATGCAAAAGCGGTGGTGCGTACTAATAACGGCGTGTCGGATTCATTCCCAATCAGGCGTGGAGTACTACAAGGAGAGACAGTTTCCCCCAAACTGTTCACTCTGTTTCTAAATGACATAATTGATACAATGAACAACTCGGGTATTTCCTCGCTAAGGATTGGGAATATTAACGTACACATGTTACTATACGCGGACGACATATGTATGCTAGCTAACTCACCAGCCAGTATGCAGCAGAAAATAAATATTTTAAAAGAGTACTTTCAACTGAACGGTCTAAGCGTAAATTTAATTAAAACTAAATTAGTTGTGTTTAGAAAACACGGTAAGCTAACAAAAAATCTGCGATTTCTTTGGGGAAAGGAACCTATAGAGATCGTGGATTCTTATGTATACTTAGGAGTGCCATTTCATTATAACCTTCTGCCCAATAAAACTGTGAAATACTTCACGGATAAAAGTAACTTGGCACTAAGTAGCTTATTTAACGTGTATAGCAAATCTAAATTGAATAACTTTGACAGTCACAAAACTCTGTTTAACTCTACAGTACAATCAGTTCTCCTTTATGCGGCCACCACTTGGGGTCCCAGGTCTACAGAATCATTTGAGAATTTCCAAATTAAGTATTTGAAGCGTCTGTTATGGCTACCAAGAAATACTCCCAGATGGTTTGTGTATATGGAAACTGGTTGTGAAAATATTATTATAACATATGTAAGACAAGTAACACGATTCCTCATCAAAATCTGGTCATCAGAGCCTGGTAGTATTCTTAGAGAATGTTACGAGACTCTGAAAAAAGTGGTACACATTACAGAAGAAAGGTACAACTGGGTGTCCCAAATTAAAAGTCTATTAACTAAATGTAAAATGGAGGATCTATGGGATAAACAAGATCCAAAGTTATTAAAACTGCATGTAGAAAAAAGACTACAAAATT
>JAQFYB010005065.1:0-14820 GCA_034694085.1 Pogonognathellus longicornis | reverse complement strand
ATTTGAACTGCGCATGCCCAGGTGTTCTAAAAGTAAATGTAAATGTAAAAGTTTGGAAAACGCAATCTGTATAATATATTAATTACTGTGGGACATGGCATGGACTAATTAACATAAAAACTGGTCATACTCAAATGTAAACCTGTAAGCTCAAATGATCTGACTTTTAATATTTCCCTGTGGTAATGTGCGCTTCATATTCACGTAGAAATCAAAATATTATTCTAAGTGGAATATATTGCAGATCCAATAATTACCTTACTGTCTAAATGGTGTTCGGGCAATGTAGACCAAGTTGCAAATTGATTATTCCGACGTTGATAATCAAGCCAGCATATCAATGTGGAAACTACTGAAATATTTACAATTTCGTGGCTGCTGGCGCTGTAGGCATATCTTACTTATGTAAGGACAAACTAAATGTAAGGAATATGTACATGGACATAAAAGTATTTAGGATAATATGCATAGGTAATGTTATTATTATTACCTACTGTTTTTCAATTGAGACACTAAAGCACGTCTGCAATCCCCAACTAATAATTACATTCATTTGCAAAATAAGCCATGCAGTTAATCATTTCTTTGACTTGAAGGACATTTTTCTTAAGATATGAATCTTTAAATCTTTAGTACCCTTGTCGACACTTGTCGTTTGCCTTACTCATTCTTTGGCCTTGGTGTGTATTGGAAACGGAAAATGATCTATGTATTTAAAATTGAATAAACACAGTAAGAAATCTTGATGGACTAATCTTCACTTCAATGCTCATAGTGTTAGCTGTTAGGTGTCTTATTAAAAAAATTGTTGCAATTCCCAATACAAGGCTGGCTCTGGCTCTGTATGTTCCATTCAATACAAGCTTTATCTTTAATTCGTAATACCAACCTGATGCTTTTTGATTCGATAATACAATATGTGTCTGTCATTTCTAAACTCGGTAATCTGCCACAGTTTAGGGTTTTCCGGAAATCGACTTACAAACCAATATTACAAGGTATGGCCTCTCAGAATTAAGTTCCACTATATTTCGATTGAAGTTAATAAAATCTAATAGTAATACTGCTATCGTAGTTTAAAATTAAAATTATTTGTTATTTTTTTCGTGGTGAATTATACCGGTTGGCAATAATAAGTAGAAAAATGGTCCACTAATCAATCTTTATAATCCATGGTGCGTTTCTACGCATATCCACCAACTAGCAGAGTACCTACTAATAACTAACAACATTACAATTACAACACAATTTTTTTGTGCTAAAAGTTAATATTAAATAATCGTTTCTTTGTTATCTATCTTTATCCATTATTTGGCTGAATCATCTTCATAATAATATTATTATCTTACAGATGTATTACGGATGTAGGTTGAGAACCGTGTCGAGGTGTTTTACATTGTAGAAGTAAAAGATGTGGTTCTGTTGTTGTAAAATCAATGCATCTCGGTAAAATCGATGAAATACGATACATAAAAAAGCTTTATTGTTCGTTTTTAATAAATCCAATACAAATAATATTGTGAGAGAGTTTTAACTTTTAGCATTCCTAGTTGTATATGAAAAAATGTTGTATATAGACATATCCAGCAAACACTCATTATGACAAATTTTATTTGTGTTGTCTAAAGCTCAAAGCGTATTGTCTACATACTTATACTCAGTGTTGCATTTAGGGGGTGGGCTAAGAGGGCTGAAGCCCCTCCAAAATTTATGGAATTTACACTATACAATTAGATAAAATCAGTTACTCTCAAAATTCTAAAAAAGAGGTTATTTTTGCCGTAAAATGTAAATAAACGTAAATTTTTTTAGCTATTCGCAATTTTGCTGCAATTTCCATTGATTTTGATCCTTTTGCTAAAAAAATTACCCTACGCGTGAAATTGATGGATTTCATCAATTTCACGGGGCTGTATCGATACAGACCTCTAAATGTAAGTGCCTTCGGCATACAGCGGACACAATGCAATGTGGCCAGCAAAATATCACACTGCCGTTGTGTCCGCTATATGCCGAAGGCACTTGGAGGTCCGTATCAATACAGCCCATGCCCAACTCCGTTTCATACTGAATTTAGCCCCTAATTTGCTGACATATATAAACAAAGTTTGCTCAAGCCCCCTCCAAATGTGTGACATGGATACGCTCCTTTACTTACTATATATTAATTTTATTATTATATGAACAGTACTTTAGTTACTAGTTATTACATACCAGGCCCGTAGCCAGGGTTCGCCCCATATCTCTGCATAGAATCTTCCCGTGCACCCCCCCCCCCACCCCAAACTCATAATTCTGGACATCCAACATGACCTAGGTCACAGAAAATTACAACTGCTGACGCTACTTTCTTACTCTGTTTTGCAACATTTTGTTTATTGTTTAATGTTATTTTATTCATGTAGAAAAAGAGTACTCATAGTACTCAATGGATTCCTTACATCGGAGATTGCAAGGCAGTGGATGAATATTTATCAACGAAAGATGGCTTTGGGTGGCTTGTGCCGAAGTATTTTAATGCATTGTTCAGAGGTGTATCTCAGGTCAATAATTTAATTATCTATTCTACCTTATTGCCATTGAAATTGCATAAAGCAATTATGTTTGTAATTGTATAGAAGAGTCGAAATGTTTTTCTTCAACTTAATGTTAGTTATATATTATTTAAAGCCATTTTTCAATGATATCTTATGGCAAGATTCTTATTGTGTTTCTTTTTTCATTCTCATTAAGGTGGTATTTGCCAATAATCCGATAACTGGACTTATCATTCTTTTAGCACTATTTTTGGCAAATTCTATAGTTGGTTTAGCTGCCACCGGCGCTGCTACAACCGCTATTATCACAGCTTCGGTAATGTTATGTTTCCGACTTCAACAGTTATTGCAATGCAATTAAAAATAATGTTTAGTATTAGCTATATTTTAAGTATCTCAAAAAGTCAGACTGAAGACGCGACTCAAAAGGATGTACTATAGTAGTCGCTAACTGCGTATAATTTTTATAGCTAATGAAACAGGACCCTAGTCTAATCAATGCGGGCATTACCACTTACAATGCCGTTCTGGTAGGAACGGTAACAGCTTCGCTATGGAAGCCTATGTACTCTGAAGATTTGTCTATCAAAATGTGGATGGTCATAATGCTTGGTTCAATTCTCAGGTTTCAAAATTATTTGATTACTTTCAGTAAGAATTTGTTGTGTCACAATATTATGATAATATACCCAATATCGTTGTGTATCAAATATTTTAAAATTTCATTATATTATAGCGTGTTTATCACTTCCGCTTTGGCCAACATATTTGCATCATTCAAAATATCTCTACCATGCCTGACTGTACCATTTAACATTGTGATAATCATCTTGTTCATTTGCTTCATGCCATTTCTTCTGGTTCCATCAAAGCAATTGGAGTCTGACAACTCTGTGAATACTTTCCAATCGGAATATATTCGAACGATTCCACTGAGTAATCTGACTTCTGCAAAAGCCACTTCCTCCAGTGAGTTGCCCACGTCTACAACTACAACTACAACGTTACCCCCTACTACTCTTAAAGTATATCGCCGAGGCAAACATAGTACTGGGAAACCAAGCCATAAGGATCCCAGTAGATCTTCAAAAGCTTCCTTAATAGCTGCAGAGGAGGCAAGGCTCAGGCAAGGCAAGGCAAGCCAAAAAAATGAAAATGAAAGTGACAAGATTCAATTCAAAGACGAAGACGATGACGAAGAAGACGATCATATTAAAGTTAACTGGGTTTCAGTAAGATCATTCGTTCCACCTTTTCAGTTTCAGTGAGCTTTCGTTTTTATGCACCGCATTTAGGTACCTGCTTGAAATTTTGACAGGTATTTTTCGGGATTATTTCCTCCATGGGTCAAGTGTATGGAATCCATAACGTTGGATCAAGTATCTTGATGTACGTGGGCTTAATGATTTACTCACCTTTACTATGTTTAGTCAGTTTTCTGGGAGCCTGCGTATCGTCAATAACAAGTAAATAATATTCTTCTGAATTCGAATTGAGATTCACCACTTACCAATTCAACTTATTACTATGAAATGATTTATTTCTATTCTACTATATTAATAATTCAGAACAATTTTGTATTTTAATGAATTGCGTGTTTAAAGGTTTATTGTTTGCACTTGAGCCATATGAAAAAGTTTACAATGGAGTTTGGGGTTGCAATGGAATTTTAGCTGCTAGTGCCGTGGGAGGCTTCTTTATTGTTATAACTTGTCACAGTTTCTGGACAGCGATGTTCAATGTCATCTTTACAGTTTTACTTCAGCAAACTCTGATGATCCTATTTGCTTCTGTAAGTTTAAACATGCAGATTAAGATTAACTTTCATTTCTTACCAAGTATGTTAAATAACACATCACCACGAATGTGGACAGATGAATCGATTTCGAGGAGAACAAAATTCAAATAAGTAATAGCGAAATTGAAAAACTAATTTTGGTAAAAATAGCCTAAAATGCATCAAAATCTCGATACATTTCCCGATTTTTTGCACTTTTTCGGCTAAAATTGGGATTTCAGAGGGGAGCAATGACCGCTTGTAGACACACCCCCTGTATACGACCTTGTACACGGATTCTTTAATTTAAGCTGTTATTTGCATCATCATTTATTTATATTACATAAAGAATAACTTTGATTACTCTTTTATGTGACAAGATGAAACTACCGGTTTTCACGCTTCCTTTTGTGTGGAGTACCTTGCTGTTTCTATCTGTAAGCTCATCAGGAGAAGAACTACCTAGAGTAACTGAATTTTCTTTTCCAGAAATGCATCTTTACCAATTCGTACAGCGGAGACGTCTCCAGAGACTAGAGATCAAGCAAAATAATGAAAAACAGGTATATCAGTAATGTGCATACCTACATAAAATACTTACCTAAATTATAATAATTTTTAGTAATGCTGATACCTGGTAATATCAAGCTCAAAAATCTGGATATTTTGAACACGCATTTTTACCGTACATGACATTACCTGATGAGCTTGTTTAAGCTGTTGTAATATTAATGTAGCAGTAAACAAATGTATCAACATTCGTTTACTGCTGTCACATTTGCGACGAGTACGAAACTTTACAAAAATTAAATGAGACACATAATTTAAAAGGCATGGAAAGAACGAGAGATTGCATTGAATGAAGTCAAAGTAACCACAAAGGAGGAAGGAGAAAATACCAGAAACTCCTGCAAAATCTTCCAAATATCACCCAAAGCCAAACGGAGCGTCACTAGGACCCAATCCTGGGCCTTCGGCCCACGGTCTGGTTATATGTCATGCTCGGATGACACGAAAATGTAAACAGCTTGGGGGACGAGATATGGATGATGGAGAGTCGTTAATAATACGGTAATATGTATATTGCGTTACTCCAACACAAGCTGACGACGCCATCCTACCTTTTGTGACCCGTCACCCCTCCCGTTTTAAGTTGGCAGACGGTGACGTGTCGGGTAGCAAATCGTGTAGGGTTTTGTAGGTACATTACGAGACTATAAAACAATATATTATTAGCGTTGTGTAGTATCTCAATCTGAGCAAGATTCCTTATGTTACATGCATAATAAAATAAACTATTACAAACAGATGTAATAAAGTAGCGACAGTGTGTTATAGTCAAAAGACTTCTAGAAAGAAAATAAGATTCTTGAAACGTTCTGCACATACTTTACTAGATATAGACTTATTGCAAGACACGCACTTGCGTGTAAAGCGATGTAAGACTTATATCTTTTATTTACCATTTAATGATTGTTCAGTTTCAAATGTTTGTTTATACCTGACCGTATAATGTAATTGATTGCATTGAGCTTAGATTATTTATGAAGAATTTAAATCAAGTGAAGTTGCTTTTTTGAATTTTAGTTTATTTTGCTGTATACTGATTAAATTTTTAAAATACAATTAAGGTGGCATTTTATTTAATTTTAAGCTGTATTTCTATGCAATAAATACACATACATAAATCTACATTTAAAAAAATTAAATTAAATTTCAATTATTCTACCATATTATATTATATTATGTAAAAGAATTTAAACTCATATGCAAGGCCGTACCCAGGATTTCTCTTTGGGGGAGGCTAGTTGAAAATGTTATTTATATGAAAGTATTATATACATATTATATTACAAGGTTATCCGCAAAATTGATGATTATTCGTAAAGGCTTAATGTCATAATGCCGGAGAATATTGAATGGTTTGTATATTTTAATATTTGATTTTTGTTACAAGTAGTGAGAAGTACATATTCATTAATATATTGATTGATTACCTATAATATTATGATTATCAACAAAAATACTAATAATATAACGTATCTTTAGAAATACTGGGGGAGGCTTAAGCCCCTAATCCTCCCCCTTCGGTACGGCCTTGCTCATATGTACAAAAATGTTTTCAGAAGTTAGCCTTTCAGAATGGAGTTTGTTCATTCTACAGTCGCGTCATTGCATTGTAAGCGTGTTGTTTTACAAAGGTCTTTGTTCACAAACGTTACTTCCATTCGTGCAGCACTACTAATGTCTGTAAACACATTTCTTTGTACGTAACTGTTATAAATCAGCATTTAGACTCACTTAAAAATTATATGTTCGGTTTTATTGCTACAACATGGCATAAATCTACGAAAGATATTTCTAATAGTTGTAAAACTGAAAAAAATCATCCAGCTGTAAAACTTCTTTCACTGTTTTTTGTTTTCATGATTAAATTAAATTTGTTGTTTTTAAGTACAAAGGTAGCAGTTAGAATTAAAATATTGTGACTTGATAATAAAGTAGCCATAAGATTTCTCCTTAGGAGAGGTACACTGTAAAATACAATGCAAAATGTAAGGTATAGGAAAAATGAGCAAAGCTATACTTTTTATTTCAATATATTTAACATTGATTTATTTTACGACTACTGATCTGGGCAACTGATCTGATCTGATCTCAACAGGGCTTTCCCTAAGTCACATTAAATTTTTCAATAAAACAAACATGCTAATAATATATATAGTGTAATTTGAGTGATAATCTCAATCACAGTGATTAGTTAGGAAATGTAACATTATATAAAATAGTATATTGACTAGGTATGTAAAATATTGTAGGTAAATATTATAAAAGGGAACATTCGGTATGAAATATTAGGTTTCATGATGAACATTAGAATTCTTTCCGTGAAACACCGAGACTCTTACCATAATAAACCTACCTTACGGGGCTCGGGCAACCAGTTGCCCTTTAGGGTAACCCGGAAATTCTAATAGTAGGTACCTAATTATAAATTTAACTCAATGTTCACAATTTTTTATTTGGATATTAGAAAGAGATTAGCTATTAGCTTCTACCTGCAATTAATTTACATTTACATCTTACTGGCATTTCTACCGCAAATGCAATGCGCATACAGAACAGATTACATTTATGTATGTATTAGCATGGGAATGCTGACTTTTGTTTTTTGTATATTTTATGGGAGCGGAACTACATAGCAGGAACAGGATTACTGCGGTACTAAAAGAAATCATTTATATTATTTTGCAGATATTAATTGTAGTTGTAGCAGCTATATGATTATCAAATGTACCTGTATAATGTTTACATTACACTATTAATCTTACATACATGCATAAAACGACATTAATGTAGGCAAGTGTGCCACAGGAAATGACGAGGTTTAATTAATTGTGCATTCATATTTTTAACCCCTTACATTTACACAATCAAACCAGTTTCACCTCTTCGGGAGAGTGTACCTTAAACATGAGTTTGAAACTTGAGAATAATTTACTTACACTGTCAACATCAATGTTAATGTTGTTAGTTTGTTAGTTTCACATCAAAGCTTTGCATAGCCGAAGGTAACAGATTGACATTTAAGAATTTAATTCAAGTGCTGGAATAAAAATTGCCCGTAATTTTTGCTGATGTGCTGTATCAAGCTGCTGCTAGTATAGTTAAGTTAGTATCAATCTCAGTGACAATGAGACTGACATCAATTTAAGTTCATCATATACCAAGAATATAACATAATTTGGGCTAGTTGAAAACTTGCAAAACATAATAGAATTTTAATTGAATCAAAATGTGAAGAGTTTGAATCTGGACTTTTGGATTATAAATGGCAACGATATTTTTTTGTGTGTTGTTATTTTTCGTAATTTTAGACGTGTATCTGTTTATTTTTTTAATTACAAGATTTTTATTCTAAACCGAATCAATCTAGCTGTGGTAAGATATGATTTTCCTATTTAAAAAATACTGAAATGAATCCCACTGATTTTGTTAATTATGTGATTATAATATAATATTAACATTCTAGATCTTACACTGACAGGAAATGATAATGGGATGTTGATGGCTCATGTTCTGGCAGAATGCTCCTCCATGCGAAAGCTGCTGCATGAAAGTTGTACCTGTTCGGTTAAAAAATTTGTTATATTATATTTTCATGACTATGACCGATTACAAAAATAAAACATTTAATTTTGTTCAAAAGTAAAAGTTAACTATTTTTACCCACAGTCAGGCTGTAGCTGTCAGACTAAAATCTTATTTTAATTTCATGCATCCTTAGTCAACTAAAATTTTAATAACAAGATATTTTGAAAGCAGAATTGAAGTTTATGATGGGTTTGTTACATTTTATTTCAATTGCACTAAAAATTAATTCATTTCAATCGTTTGTTGTTCTGACCTTGAGAGAAGTTTAACCCTGCAACGGCTGAAGATAACTATTCTAGGAGTTTCAGAAAAAGTGGCCACAGTAATACACAAATGTTTTAAAAACGTAGTATACAAAAAACATCTATAATAAAGATGTATTTTAATATCCGAATCAAATGACTAAATAATAATTAACAGTAATAAATTTTAGAAAAATATAATTAAATTATTCAGGCACGTACCCAGGATTTCTCCTTTTAGGGGAGGCACACTAAAGTGCAAAATGTTGGTGTTTAAAATGGTACCACGGCCATCTGGATTCATGAGAGTGAACTAAACTGCGTATGAGCGAACATGGACGTCACAAACAAAGAAATTGCCTGAAGGG
This sequence comes from Pogonognathellus longicornis, assembly GCA_034694085.1. Taxonomy (NCBI): domain Eukaryota; kingdom Metazoa; phylum Arthropoda; class Collembola; order Entomobryomorpha; family Tomoceridae; genus Pogonognathellus; species Pogonognathellus longicornis. Next base: position 5,741 of record JAQFYB010005065.1, on the reverse strand, counting down.
CTAAATTCTGATATGTAACGTTTATGGATAATAATGTCATGAACGTTACATATCAGAATTTAGTCGTTCAGAATGGAGTTTGTTCATTCTACAGTCGCGTCATTGTAAGCGTGTTGTTTTACAAAGGTCTTTGTTCACAAATGTTACTTATATTCGTGCAACACGACAAATGTCTGTAAACACCATTTCTTTGTTCGTAAATGTTATAAATCAGCAAGACTCTGTTAAAAATTGCATGTTCGGTTTTATTGCTACTAGTCGACTCATAAATGGCATAAAACTACGAAAAATATTTTAAAAGTTCTAAAATTGAAAAAATTATCCAGCTGTAAAATTCTTTCATCGTTTTATTAAATTATATTTGTTGTTTTTATGTGAAAAGGTAGCAGTTAGAATTAGAATATTGTGACTTCATAAGCAGGCACGTAGCCAGGATTTCTCCTTGGGGGAGTAAACAGTAAAATGCAGTGCAAAATGTTGGGTATAAGAAAAATGCTATACTTTTTATTGCAACATATTTAACATTGATTATATTATTAGTATTATTGATTATTTAATATACATACATTCAGGCGCGTAGGGAGGGGGGTTGCCCGGGTTGCCCGGGCAACCCCCAAAATTTGAGAGCTTACACTAGATATTATTGACATTTTGTGCAAAAAAATATGATATATTAAATAATAAGTATTAAGTAGTGAAAATATTTTCTTTCTTCAACATTCTAAGACAAAATATACAATATAGGACGCAAATAAGTCTGTAATTAAAATGAAATGGGGATATTGATTTTATTCCTGATTTTTGCTGGACAAGAATTTTGATTTTTTTGATCGGGCAACCCCCAAATTTTAATCCTAGCTACGCCCCTGCATACATTTATTATACATTTAATTGAATATTCGAATCTGCTTTTAAATTAATGCAATCCTGTGGTCTATTTTCAATCCAAACAGGGAGAGTGTTTTGCCTAAGTCACATTAAATTTCTCACTAAAACAAAAATGCTATATAAGTAAATTGCAGAGGAAATGACACTATAGAATAATATGTACAGCCCATACACAAGATTTTTAATAAAATTTGTCATCTTAAATTTTTACGGCTCCATTGAATTGAATTATAACGAGAGAGTATGTAAGCAAAAGAGAAATCAAAGATCCGACGAATCCATAAGAAATTGTAAAATAACCTTCAGCAGTCATTCCAATAGGACTCGAATTAATTTGGTGCATAAGCAAATTGAGTTGCTCACAGGAAAAGTGTTTATACTTTTGTTCACGAAATATCCAGGCTTGTAAATCACCCATCTGTAAAATTATTAGCAAGTCCTTGGAAATTCTTCTGGAGTATTTAAATTGTATTTTTATAATGTTATTTTTGTGAACCTTTTTGTGGACACTCGCTGCATAGAAAATAGTCATAGAGCTACAGATCAAATAAATGATTACACGGACTTCTCGAACTTTAATTTCCAAAACTAGCATTTCACCGAGAAGTAATGCATAAAAAGGCAAAGCTCCAAAGCAAAATATCAATGTGGGTAACTTTAATATTGTGTTAAAGCGAGACGTGAGTTTACACAGAGTCTCAAAATTTTCAATAATCTGCAATCAATATTAAATAAATCAATTTTATAAATCAATTCAAAAGTTTGAATATTAATGTTAAGAAAGAGCCACCCAAGGGGATTGATTCGGTTGTTTAATGATATAATAATTGATAGACATTGATTTACAGATCCAGGAGTTGATTTTTCATCTTTAATATTTCTCCAAAATGTTTTCACCATTTCATCCAGGAGAATTGTGGAGAAAAGAAAAAACAAATCTGTATAATCCTGCGTGATCCTGCAAAACCCTTCAAAGAACATTGTCATAACTGCTGTAACTTGAAGAATGAACTCAGAGTTGATGTTACATGTCAATAACTTTCCCATTCTTTTATAATGAGACAAAACTTGTTGTATGTCATATTGGTGTTCATCAAATACTTGAATGTAGCCTGACAAAGGAAGAACAATATAAATCAGACACATAGTAATTGGAAATACCGTTGTCCAAAGTACCTGGGTTAAAAATTCAATTTGTAATTAAAATATATTCAATTTTACTACACTTATTTTGTTACTGTTTTTCATTTTTGTCTTGTGTACATTTTTCGGTTTGATGAAAGTAACCAGGAAATTCTGATTACTGTTGTAAAGCTCCACAAAGAAGGTTGTAAATTTGTCATGTTGAAAGCAAAATACGTTTATGAAGCAGATATGCATTAAAACGTACAACAATTGTTCCGCAGATCTGAAGTAAAGTTTAGGGTTACTTCTAAGTTCTTCTGTGCTTGGTCTGTCTGGATTACAGATCATAATCGTCCCAGTAATTATGAGTGTTAGATTACACAAAATCTGTTATCAAACAATAACTCAGTAAAGCTTAACCTTCGATTTCTAACTTTTTAAAGCTTACATTTTCAAAAGCTTGTCCATTGAAAAGTAATGTTAATTCAGCAGATATTTTTGTAATACATTATAAAGTTTAATTTCTGTGACATATTTACCTTCTGTAGCTTATTGAAATATAAACTGTACAATCCTGTGACCTGATCTCTCACTATCCTGAAAGGTATAATTGCAAGATAGTAACCAAAATTAAAAAATACAACCCAATGTGCCAAGGGACCATTGCTTTGAACATATTTCATTTTCTTGTAATGTGTATATTAATTTGTTTTTTAAATTATCCGTTGTTGTAAGTCATTCGTGAGCTAAAGTTAACTATACACTAATTAAGGTTTCACAATAACTCAAGTAACGCTAACTGCTACTGCTAAGTGGTCTGATCACACACAGTGAAGGGAAAATGGAAATTGAAGTAAGTAGGTTCTATAAACAAACACTGGCATATCAGAAAGTGGGTTATACCATACCTCATTATTATAACATTAAAGTGGTAGGGGCAAAAAATTACCTTCTGCCAATAATAAATTAGTATGTAGGTCTACCTGCCTATATGTAATTAGATAATCCATTCACACAATTCACATTTTTCTCAGTCTACGTAAAAATTGCAAACCTGACTTAATAATTACTTGGAGTGCCAGCAGAATAAAGATTTCGCATTGTTGTGATTAGATTAATACAACCACGGTAAAATATTATTATTGATTATGGCTATTAGTTTATTAGTATGTACATGTAATGTGACAATGATTTGATTAGACGCTTAAATTACATTAGGTATATATGTACATTTTTAGTAGGTATATTATTCTATGTATTTACTTTGTATTTACAGAAGAATACATGAAGTTAAAAGGTATTTTTTAATATAAAGTACATAATTACTTAAAAACGCTGCTTAATTTGTGACGGCACTATTAAATTGTATGACTACGAGGGAGTATGTCACCAACAAAGAAATTATTGATGCTGCAAATCCGTATGAAATTGTGTACCATCCTTCCACAGACATTCCTATCGGAGTGGAATTAATTTGCTGCACTAATAAATTGAGTTGATCAGAAGTAAATGCTTTGTACCTCCCTTCTCGAAATAGCCAAGGTTGTAAACGAACCATCTATAATGAAGCACATAAATATTAAATAGAAAAACATTACTCGAAGTTAGATTACTGACTGACAAATTTTGAATATTCAAGTTAAAATAAATTACAACTTTCTTCGTGTATGTTATTCATAATATGGAATGAATTACAAAAGGTCGGAGTTTTTTGAAATTCCTATCTAAATATGTACAAAAATGATCGAAATATTTTTTAAATGTTGCATTATACTTACCTTGCTATTCACTTTTGAAGAAAATATTGTAGATATAACATGGTGTGTTAAGTACAATGTTGTACGGAAATGTCTAAATTTAATTTCTGTAGCCAGCATAATATCCCCAAGAAATAAACCGTAGTATGGCAAAGCTCCAAAGGTGAAAATTGTGATTGCAAATGTTGTCAATTGATTTAAACGGTGAGTTAACTTACTTAGGACTTCAAAATTTTCTATAATCTGCAATCATTTAATGTTGGTTGAAAATTTTTGCATTAGATACGTTTTGAATTAGAAAACAATAAATAAAAGATAAAACATATTGCAATCAAATCAAGGCCGTATACAGATATCGGTTTCGGGGCGGCCAATTTTTTATGCACATTTTTGCCAAAATATTCTCTTGTTTAGATTTAAGGAGGTTGCCCCTTTGCCTCCCTTCCAATACAGCCTTGAATCAAATTTTTAGCTTACTATTTCTGGCGTGATTGCATTATTGTCTCGAATATTTGTCCAAAAGTTTTCGACCATTTGGTTGAGTAAAATGGTAGCAAAAACAAAAAATAAATAAATGTAATCCTGGATGACTCTCATTATCGTTTCTAAAATTACTATTACAATACTAGCGAATAGCAACATGAATTTATAACTTGTAGGTATAACAAATCCAGGTACTATTTGGAAATCTTTAATTACTTTCTCTATCTCGTAATTATGTTCCTCCCATTTTTGAAAAATTATAGACGAAGGAAGGATAATAAAAAATAGACAACTAACATATGAAAAAATGATAGTCCAAGTCATCTGAAAAAAATCAAAATAAATAGCTTTTTATGTTAATGCACTTTTTAAAATTTTGATCCTATACCTATATTGGGATAAATAAACTATTGTCATAATGAACACCAGTATCTTGCCTTCATACGTTTCCCATTCGTAAAGAAATTCCGATTTTTGTGAATGTCTCTTAAAAAAGAAGCAAACTTCTGAGTTTTCATGTAAAAAGTAGCTATGATTCCATAATGAAAATAAACATTTGATAATTCATTTGCGAACATAAAATACAATTTGGGATCACGATTTAATCTGTTCACAATGATCCTTATTGGTGCGTTGATGAGGGCCAGTCCCGAAAATGTTAGAAAGAAATAGCACAAAACCTATAATTTAAAATTACTTGTAGTTTGAAAGACTCAAGATCTTGTATTTGTTTCAAATTTTTTAACTTTTAAACTTTTAACTAACCTTTTGCGCTCTATTTGTATAAATGCTGTATAAACCTGTATCCTCATTTTTAACTATTTTAAATGGTAAAATGAGCATGTAATAACCGAAGTCGAAAAAGATTTTCCATTGTACCAATATATCATCGTCTAGCTTTAGAGCTTTCACCTTCATGTTTATTTATTTTTTCTAAAACGGTTTGGATTTTTTAGCACAATTACTATTCTTGATTGCTTTGAATGCTCAGAGTCAGAAAGAATGAAGAAAAGGATCTGGTATTTCATGGACGGGACGGGCGATAACTCAAGTGTGTGCTGCCGTGACATCAGGCACTTTGAAAAATCGTTTGTAGTGTTTGTACAGAGTAGTATGTTAATACATGACATGTTATATACAGTAGTATGTATACAACAGTGTAATTCAATTAGTAGATACGATTACAATAAAATATATCAAAGCTCTTATAATAGGAGTATAACATCGCTAATTCGCTATACATAATCCAAGTGAATGTAGAACTAATAAACCATGCAAACGGATATAAGTAAGTATCGGAGAGCGACTAAATATTTTGTATACTGGCAATTAAAGACCCACAGTACGACTGAAAATATTTTTCGTAAATTGTTTTATGGTAATAGTTCTGTTTAACTCAACAGCACACAATTCAGTTTTTTTCATCCCTGCACAATTACCAGAATTCAGTTTTTTCATCCCTGCACAATTACCAGAATTCAGTTTTTT
>JAQFYB010005064.1:0-14820 GCA_034694085.1 Pogonognathellus longicornis | reverse complement strand
GAGCATTTGAGTTTAGGTGTCTCATCAACATTTCATTTGTTTATCTCACTAACTAATTGCACGGCCGAACAATTGTAAGTGAGATGTTTTTAAGATACACACCTGTTTACTTGCCCACTATAGGAGCATGAGAGTTTAGGTGTCTATCAACTTTCCATGAATTCCATATATCACGATGTTACTCTCTTGCTCTCAATGTCAAAGCGTATTCAATAGCTCACAGGAGCAGCAGTCATACTACTTTGACAAAAAAGAACGAGTGCAACATACCCAGGCGAATCAAAATCTTTAAAGGCACATGCCTACCTGCAAATTACTTACACTATGCACAAGCTATGCCAACTTTTGCAATGCCAACATACTCACACGTCTTCATAGAATTCGTGTTTTGTAAAACTGCAAGCAGCTCATGCTACACGAATGAATCTTTTGCATCAAACCGTCTAGCGTCTCAAGCCTTTTTTAGTTTAGACTTTCATAGTGCAATAGAGCCAGCTTCTCGGATGTTTACAAAAGAACATGAACACGACTTTATCTCTGCTGCGCCTCGACACATAGAGAAGGTGCTGTGCTTCCATTAATTTTATATACAATTATATACACATGTACGTACAAGTATATTTATTAGTAATTTTTGCACATGAACTAATACACACAGTCCCACCTCCACCCGATCACGTTGATCTCGTCACAAATATTGTAAGCCTTGAAAGACCATTCCATCTCCATGCGAATCCAAATTTCATATTTTATATATGATCGTAAGCCTTTAAAGGCTTGTCCCACCTCCACCCGATCACGTTGATCTCGTCACCAGGGTTGGGCAAGATACTTTGTTTCAAGATACAAGATACAAGATACTCCTGTCGCTTAAGATACTTTACTATCGTAGATACTTTATCTTCGTAAAAGAGGAAGATACAAGATACAATATACTTTTCCACACTTTTGTTTTCGTAAGTTACAAGATACACAATGTATCTTAGATACATTTGTATCTTAGATACAAGTATCTTGCCCAACCCTGCTCGTCACAAATATTGTAAGCCTTGAAAGGCATTCCATCTCAACCAAAATCAAAATCAAAATTTCATATTTTATATTTGATCGTAAGCCTTTTAGGCTTGCCCTCCTCCACCCGATCACGTTGATCTCTTCACTGGAATAGATATTTGTTTTTATTTTAGTTAGCCTAAATTTACAGGTGAAATTGTGTCCTGTATGCTGTATGCCCATTTGCTTATATTATTGCCCTTAATTGAATAGGATTATCTCCAATTTACACTTGCACAACACAAGCAAGTCTTAAAACGCAATAAAAATTAGCAGGTTAATCAACAGAATCAGACTACTGCAAATGGGATAAAGATTAAGTCTACTTAAAACGAACTGGCTATAATATGCCTACTGTTTAACAGTTGAAAAGTTAAGGTCCTACTTAAAAACTAATTTCTAACAAGCATTCGTAGGTACTTGAAGTCTCATGAAGCGGAAATCTGCCCGTGTAAATTGCAATACAATAATTATTATGACCTCATACAAACACATTACATGTGTTCTTATTATACTAGCTATGTATCCCTACGTGTGTCTCTAATTGCATGAAATGAAGATGATGAGATAATGAGGGTGCTAATCATTCCACAGTTAACTCAGCTCGTAAATTTAATTATTTTGAGCAATCGTGTCATTTGTTGGGTGCTTATTCTCTTTATTTGCATCACATAACAAGAAACATGGATTTGAAGCGGATCCTTTGCCAAAAAATGCATAATATAATAATTATTGTTAGCCGTAAATCTTAATTCTGCAAATGATCTTAGTGCACTGCCATAAAACAAACTGGCTACCTTCATCGGTGGCACAATAATTAACTAGAAATAAAAAAGAAGATGACAGGTTCAGGTGGAGTGATATGCATTTAATTATCTGTGCAATTGTTTTAGTAGACTAACTTTAGTTAACATTGCATTACTATCACAAATATTTGCAAAGACAGAATTGCAAATCAGCATCTAACTCAATGAAACGACAAGCAAACAACAAAGGGATAATGAAATATTTTTAAAAGAGCCAGTTCAGATATAATGGGGACAGTCTTTTTGTGACTTGAGCTGTTATAACGTGAATTTACAATAAAAGAGTCGTATTGTATGTATTTCAAAACCAAAAAGCTTAGAGTGTTGCTGATTAAGTATGACGTTAGTTGATAATGGTGGTGTTACGTGTATGTAGTTGCAGTGGTGACGATGACCATGAATCCTTATGGTTGGGTTGTTGTCCTGCCTTGTTTATTTTATACAATAAGTGTAAACAATAAAGTTACAGCGGTCATATCTGCCTTTGGCAGTAGTTAACTTACTTTATGATGACAAAGTACTCTTTGAATGATCATAATATGTTGATAGATGGGCATTGTCCATTTTAGGAAGGGCACACTTTGGCAGTTTCCCACTTTTCTGCTTTACTACACTCATTATTACCTAATCAATTCTTCTATCACTTTTGCCTTTGATTATATAAATACGATTAGGTATCTGTATAATTTATACTGTAAAGTGTGTATTACTCTTTATATGAGCATTTTTATTGCACATTGTGTGTAGAGCATTGTGTATAGAGCATATTAATATGAAAATTAAAAGGATTAGCGTAATCTTTTAGCATTTGCTTACATAAAGTAATAATTGGTAGGTATAGAGTAGTAGGTATGTACTCATTAATTACAATATTATTATGATTTTCATTGTCTTTGTGATAATGTGCATTGCCGAGCCTCAGAGAGTAACCACTTTGAACTTTGCAATAGCCGTTTCGGCATTCTCATGTGTACATTTTGTAAAATCTTAAATTTTACACAAATGTGCGCCAACTCGTTGTTCTGTCAGTTTTTGAATGTCGTTACACAAAATATTATACGTTTTAAGCACAAATCCCATGAAGAAAACTACTCCGTGACCAGATTACATACATGTGCACAAAATGTTTCATGATTTCGCTCAGTTTTCAGAGTAAATTATACAAGAATTGGTAACAAGTTGGGGTATTTCAGTGGTGACAGGAGCCTAGAGTGCTGTAAGTGCGTGAATATATACTTTGAATAGCAAACCTGGTCAGTCATTCAACCAGAGAAACTGAAGGATGTAAAAATGTTCAACTATTATTACCAAAGCACCGCATAGCCCAACAATAAGTATTCCTAGGGTATGTATAGATAATTTTGTAGTAACTACTAAAAACTACTTAATAAAGCTGCTAAGAACAACTGTCAAAATACTCTGAGGCGAGTTATTTATATGTACAACTCAGACAAAATACATTATCACATCACAAGAACAACGATACAAAGACCAAAGACGATGGACAGCACACGAAAAATTGAACAAGAATTATTTCATATCAAAAATCTTGTTTTACTAGATTCAAAAATATTCCTTCTGCTGTGTACAATTACACACTAGTAAGTAAGAATGTCATGCAATTTACTTACTAACAACAAAATCTATAGTCTTATACTTGTAAACTACCAAATTCAAATTTACCTTATTATACAAAAGTTAAATGATACTACATACATCTTCTGCGTGTAGTACTTCACATATCACATACTTCACAATACTACAAACAATCGGCTCGACATGTAATACAATACATCTACAAGAATACGATTTTTATGTATAGGTATACGTATACATATGTATTTAGCTACCTGTAAATAAATTCTAGAAACACACGTTCAGTATTGTGTATAGGTATGTATACATTACAGTTGTAATTATTTTGCTTAAATGGAAAAATGACGTTTTTTGTACAGATATGTAGAAGAAATATATTATGGAGAGAAAGAGTAATGGCTAATGTCACTGCCACCGCAAGAAGCCAACAAGTACTGAAGCCAAACAAATGAAAGGAAACCAAAGCCAAGCTAACCAACTCATCTCACTGTCAATGTAATGAAGCCACACCACCATCACACCACAGCCGAATCCTCTTCTTTTTCTACGTCTTCGCCAACCTACACTTTCTTAACCCTTGACTTGACTTTTCAAAATAACTGTGCATCTAATCTGAACATGCATTCTTACATATAAAGCGTATCTGTATAAACTACATGAAGATAAAATAAATGAAATGCATTGCTAAATTCTTCACACACCGAAAATAAACGGTTATTACATTTTGATTGCAATAAATTGAATGTGATTTGCAATGACTGAAGAGGTTGACGCGTAGACACGCTCGATTCTTGAAATGCTTAACAGTGATAATAACCTATAGTGACTAATTTTTAATTGAAATTGAGTGCCAGTTATTTGCCATTATATGTAGTAGTAAAGATAAGAATTACGCAGGATTCGTGTTTCTATCCCAAGACGCAATCTTCCATCTCTTGCTGTGACTGTGATGTTTTGTAAAAGGATTTCATCTTATTTTTCTTTTTGGCAGTTTGTATTCTACTGTGTGACATTATATAAGAGTACAGGTAGGTAGCGCTAGATAGGTATTGCTTCTTCTTCTTCTTTTTAACTATTTTCCTTCTCTCACGACTTTGAAAGAGTATTTCTGTGTAAATAAATCATAAAAGTGGTGATAGTAGTACAAATAAATCAGCGTGTGTAATCTTTTATTTTAATTACAGGGCTGTGAGTGTGAGGAGGCAGGTTTGTAAAGCTTTTATTTATAAAGCTTGAGAATTATTTATTGTGGCTTGAATACAAATGCTTCACTTTTATCATCTTAGTCGCAGCAGTGTTCTACGTATACCAGAGACCACCAACAGAGGTGTAAGTTAATATTAGAATTTCCCTTAAGATCACACATGCACCACCACCGTCTTCTTGTCAATAGTGATTGCTAAATACAGATTGTAAATGCTGGCAATTAAACTATCTCAACTATTGTGAGCACCGTTTTCCAATTTATTTGTTTAGTCATGGCCGTCCTATATATTATGTTTCTTATGTATTACGAGATATGTGCTTATTATAGCTTGTATTATATAGTACGAGGAGTCAAACGATTTCTTCAGTGTATAATGTATAGGTATAAGCCAATATGCAAGTGTATCTTTCTTCAGTTTCTTTTCCATAGTACATTGTATGCCACTATTGTAACAATACATGCCTAATCGTAAAGATTTTGGTTTTCGTGTAGATAGACCAATAATTTTTAAATTCATACGTACGTTTCAAAAATATGGTTCTTTTTTCTACACTTTACAAACTACATCATTTAATCAGATTTGTAGTGCGTGTCTTTTTTATTTTTTTGTAAGAAAAAGTATGTATATAAACGTAAAAAAATTGAAAAAGGAGAGACAGTAGTAATACATAAGTACAGCGCATCACCTACACTATATATTCATACATGTATAATAATATCTAATATGTAGTGGGTAAATAAATATATCTAAATAAACATTAATTTTTCCTTTCTTGCTAAACCTAATCAGTAATGTGCTCCTTTTTCTCAAGTATTAGTGATATGCACTACATACATAATTTATTCTATTTCCATTAAGATGCGCATATCATAATATCTCATTCTTCATTCATGTATTTTTACATTAATCCCATCTTTTACACCTCCCTGCCTTCAATAACAAACTGATATGTTCCTGTCTTGTCTCAATTAATTTAATCTGTGTTGTGCTCGTGAGAATTTTTATAAAGAAGTCAAATAATCTGAAATAGTAGGTAGCTACACGATTACAAACCAACACTTTGAGAAGAAACACACAACAAACAACATCCACAGAGGAAAAGAAAACTCTCAAAGAACGCACGAACTATTTATAAAACACTTTTATTTCTATTAGTGATTACACTTTACAGTAGCCCCACACTAACTAATAGCTATATTTTACAACCTGGTAGGTACCTCCTACTACCTACTTACAATTACCTTAGTAGGTATAGTACCTACTATTCGATTGTAGTAATATTGTAATACCCTCAACACACACAATACTACTACTACTGTACTGTACTTCCTATTCCTATACATACTAAAACCGGTAGTTTAATGTACATATTTAGCTTCTGATACGCAATTAAAACAAAAATCGATTACTACAATACTCTTTACTACTACAATGTTAAATAAACAAATTCGAAAATAAAATTAATGATTTATCTCGACAGAAGGTGAATTTTACTTCGAAACTCTCACTCTCACTCAGCCTCCTTAATTTTGGTCCACTTGCGACTGCATACCTCTTTTACACAATGTCCTTTGTAAAGTGATTCTTTGAAATGTCTACAAAGAATTGTGTGCACTTATAAATAGCAATCCTCAATCAGTAGCTTTGCCTTTGCCTACTACTGTTTACATTTGCATTGTATTATTGTGATTGCACTCAACTCAACCAACTAAAATATCATTCATCGAACTAAAATAGTACGAGCACTCTGTGTCGTGTGTCTTTTACTCCACTTTTCTAGTAGTTTGCCTCAATGAATTCATTTTGAACAAAGTTGCATTTCATGTTGTGTATATTGAAGTGACGTCGTAGGTATAGCTCGAGGAGTCTGTGGCCTGGCCTGTGGTGTGTATTTACAACACAAAACGAGCAGTCAGTCATCATCATGAAGCTACCTACTACTACTACTGCATTATTATCTACGAATTTATTTGTATTCCGTATGTTACACACACTACATACATACAAAATGAAATAACGACAAAAGCTGCAACAATGCAACAATATAACACAATAGCTGCTCTATGTAGGTAAATGTTCCTATTTGTCGTTTTGTTTCGTCTGTACGTACGTGTGTGCAGTTAAAGCTAAAGTATAGTGGAAAATGCAAATAAAGGAATCATAGCTATGTTGTGTGTACATTGTGCATGATAATAGCTAGAACTACTATAAGACATTACAGATATGTTGTGCTAAGAAATGCAAAGTAGCCGGCAGGACAGAATAAAAGCAGAGCATGTGTTGTGTACACATAACACATTATAGCTATAGAAATCTTAACAAGAAGAAACTTCTGTATAAGAAAACAGTACGAGAAAAGATGAAATGTAAACGAGAGACCAGGAGGCAAGAACAGGCAACTGGCAACATTAATATATAAATACCAACCCACAAGTAACTAATGTCTATTACCACCAATTACTGTGTACTACTGTCGTTTTCATTTGTATAAAACTACAAATGTATAGCAGTGTAATTATACGTGTGCTTCAAATACAAAGTTATACTTACACTCTACATATATTCAGGCTGTAAACATATGGAAGAAATCAAACTAAACGATCTATATTGCTAAAAGTTAGCATTTATCACGTATGTGTGAGCACAGAGGAAACACATGTGCAAATAACTGCACTAGCGTATAATCAGTGCAATGAAAGAGTATAATCTTCCTTGTAAGTATTATTATATTATTGCCAAGCCACACATTTCTATTCAGATTCTTAACAGCAGAATACAAAATCATCTCACACATAAAAGGACACAAATCCGACAGATTCTCAAATCAGAATGCTGTCGAATTAGAATCACACTACTGATTTGGACTTTGCATGTACATTTAGTATTGCTATATAAAACTCATTCAAACATACTTGCAAAATTTCGTTCTCTATTGTATGTAGGCTGTACGAGTTAAAGACACATTTGCACTTGCAAAATCGAAGTCATACAAAGCATCCTCTCAAAAAAGACGACTACACAATCTGAAGACGCGCTACCTAAATTAAAAAGTGCATAACCATCAAATAACTATCATTAATAGTCCTGTACCTTTAACACTCAACGCACGGTTGGAGTATAGGAAGTGGGGTAGCGGGACTTAGTACTTTTTCTGAGACGCAACATTTGACTTAGAATATTTTCTGGGACGCAATATTTAGTTTGGACTTAGAAAAAATTTGTCTCCTATCACCTCCAACTTCCCTAAAACTTGTCTCACATTACTCGAAACCTTTCCTAAACAAACTTGGTGGATTCCGTTATCCGTAACCCCGTTTACTCGGGGGATTCGGTAACCACGTTAACTCGAGGGATTTCGTTACCCAGTTTACTCTGGGGATTTCTTTACCCAGTTTACTCTGGGGATTTCTTTACCCAGTTTACTCTGGGGATTTCGTTACCCAGTTTACTCTGGGGATTCTAAATAATCTAAGTCCAAAATAAATACAAAAAAAATCTAAGTCCAAACTAAATGTTGTGTCCCAGAAAATATTCTAAGTCAAATGTTGCGTCTCAGAAAAAGTACGAAGTCCCGCTACCCCACTTCCTATACTCCAACCCAACGCACAGTACAATGATGCAAAACTACAAATTGCATTGCACTATATATTACATTTATACATCATTTATGGTACCTACTAATCGTAATAAACATACATTGAAATATTGCTATGTTTTATGCATAAATCCAATGTACCTACTTACATTATGAATAAGAAATTGCAGTTTATGAAGTTCTAACAGACAGATTAGTAATATTTTTACAATATTATGCACTGAATGAATTTTTATATCACCTTAGAGTCAACAGTATGAATGAGGGTATATAATGTGGAGTGTATAGGTAACAGGAATACACTTTCTTAATAAGTTATAAAGAAAAAGTTAGAATCATCGTATAGATATTTGATATTGATACAGTGTAAAGGTGTGTTCCATGTGTAGCATATACCTATGCAGACTACACATTAGTTTATCTTTAAGCTTCATATAATTTTATAAAGCCTATACTTTTGCGCTCTGTAACAAGATCTAGTATAAGATAGTGTATGTAAGTATCTGTAAATTAAAGGCAAATTAATTATTGTATCAGAGTAGAATATTCTACTGCACTGATATATACTTTGTACGTATTTCTATGTTAAAGTAAAGACACATTAATAAAATTGAATGTGCATATACCTACTAGAGATATCCGTTTGCGTTGGTTTCCCAGCATTTTACCTTTACTTCATATAAATACTAACATAACATACCTAAGTAGCTACTACTAGAAGCAGTCTGTCTCACATTCCCCTTGAACTCGTTTACCCCATATCATCAACACAGTAAAACTATTGCTTTGAATCGCTACAGGTTGTGTATGTATCTGTGTCTAAATGTCTGTCTTACGTATTTACACTACTTGAGTAGGTACAGTAGTTCTTATATTCTTGTGATGTACCGTACCTACTGTATATACAATACAAATTTTATACACATTGATACAATAATGCTGTTCTAGTGTTTCACGTTAAGTTTTCATCAATTAGTTACATACTAAGTACACACAGTACACAGACTGCCCTCACATTACTTACCTAAGCATCCTAACACACGTCTTTGATATAAAATACTTTATAATTCCCTACTGCAATTACAAGCATGCAAGGAAAGGTAAATGGAGGCAATGAAATTACATACTGACTGAGTGACTGACTGACTGACTGCATAGAAGCACACAGATTTTACAATGCAATGCACACAGACACAGTAAATCTGTAAATGCTTTAGCTTTATAATGTAGTGTAGCTGTATAGGTATGTAAGTGCAAGAAACAGACAAGATTGTTAGTTTAACTACTACTATGTAGTATGTACCACAATATTATATGAGTATTATAAAAGTTACCCTGTGCTGTGCATGAAGCTGTTGCATTGCAGTTAGTTGCATGCACATACTTACTTGTGTATATAAAAGTGTATGTATGTATAATACAGTGGGAATATGGGAATGAATAAAATACATACATGCATACCTACATACAGATACTACACAGATTATTTTACATAGTAGTAGGAGTGTAGTAGTGGCTTTGCTACTATTATTTATATTAGTGAGTTATAAGTTTTAAGTGAGAGTATAATGTGTATGTGTGTATGTATGTCTAATGTATAGGTAGGTAGGTAGGTAGGTTAGTAGTATGGGTAGTTGATGTGGTTTGGCTTGGCTTTGGGTAGGTATGGGATTATGGGAAGGGTGGTCTGGATGAGAATCAATGGACAGATTTCATTCTGGTTCTAAATATCAACTCAGTCAGCATCGGCATAGCAAAGGAAAAGCTCGAGTGTATGGAGCTGCTGTCTTTTTCTGTACGACTACGTGTGCAGTGTGTGTGTTGTAGTGTTTGAGCTTGTTCTCAACTTCTTCAACAGATTTTCATTCAGTTAACATAACATTTCAACGAAGAAACAAGCCTTTGCTTTAAAATATTGAAAGATTCTCATCACAACAAGTAAAACAAGCAAGTCTCGTCTCTTGGACTTGTTGTGTCGACGTCGACGAGAGAGCCTGGTAGAAAAGACTCGTCTCAGTTTCGCTTCTTTAGTTCCAGTACAGTTACTTTACGTAGTTTGTTGGTTGAGACAACGGTGTTGTTGGTGCATAGTGCATTATTATCGTCTGCTGTATACTTTATACACAGATGCACAAGTCTCAAAGTGCATTTCTTCTGCACCTCGGTTAGTTGGACTACTGACCTGCTATGTAAATTAAATCGAAACAATTTTTATTGCTTCGGGCCTTTACTAGACGTTTTTAATTCGTTTATCCGATTTTTCCTCTTCGGAGGCTCTCACATGAATACTTTTTTATGTGCTGACAATTTTGAACATTTTGCAAGTGAGAAATAATTCAATAACAATCATTTCGGATATTTTGTCAATTTATTTGTGAATGGTTTGTGGTTCGGAGTGGACTTTTATAAGGACTGTGAAGGGTAAAAATATTATGAATGAAGTGTGTCAGTTATTTGCATACTAATTCAATTGAAGAGACAGTGAGATATTTGCATTTTTGGATTTTCTACAAAAAATTGGATATAGTTTCTTTCTAGTACAAAATTTTCGCACGAGGTGCATCGTAATAATTTGCAAAGTCACATCAGTTGTCTAATGGTGATTTACACTGAGAAATACTGAAAGCATCGCAATCGTAGAGTATTAAGTGTACGTAAAACTGAAGCCAAGTGAAGGCAAGGGAATCCAAGCCAAGCCAAAAAGCAAAAGTTTTTAATCCTGAATTGAAAACACCCATTAGTACTATTTCTTCTCGTCTCACATTTATAAACTGTAGTATTACAATAGAATCCTCACGTACAAAACTCATCCAAGAATAGAAATCGATCTGATCTGTTGATCTTTCTTAGAGCGCACTTTATTTTGCTACCACTATCTCACTCTTTTTGTGTCTTGTGTAGTAGAATCATTTCTTGTACTATTATTTCTTTCGTGTACACGTTTTACTACACATCCACACACTCATCTTCATTTCATCCCCATCGCACCTCAAGATTAACTCATATATGTGTGAATCTACCTCACTATAAACCTTACAATAATCTGTATACTCAAAGCACTTTTTAAATACACTCTTAAAAACTGCCACACCACGCACGCCTACACAACAAGACCGATAATATTAATAGAAAAATAAACATAAACAAACAATCTTTCGAAACAGAACTATGTACTTATGTATGCAATTGTTTTGTGTAGCCTTTGCCCATTTGCGAGTCTGAAAATTGATGCTTATCAGTTTTAGCCTAAAAAGAAATAATCAGAATATCCAAGTGTTTATCTGTCGTGTTTTGTTCACATCATATGACAAGTACAAGTGTCACAGTCAATTGCAACCTCGTCGTCGTGAGCCAATGCTCCATTATGCAAATTGCAAAGAACTCACCAATTTGTCAATCAGTTCAGTGTGAAACACTCAAAAACTCAATAAATTGACTCTTGAATGACTTTAAAACATATTAAAGGAAGATACGCACACAACATTCTAAAAAATCTCGGTCATTTAATTGGCTAAGGTATATTCGTCTGTTTGATTGACTATAGTTTGATCAATTTCTTACTATATACAGTACAGACAACTGATGAGAGTGATTTGTCTTTGGGATTGTCTTTGTCTGCATTGTGTTTGTGGGTCCTTATCTCATCTTGACATCCTCCACCTTATACATTTACATTCGAAATCCTCGTCAATTGATCGAGAGTAGTAGCCGTAGCCAAGTGGAGTGGATTTGTATTTTTACAATTACACGAACATTAAATTGACCGATTAATATTGCAATCTGGTATCCACACATGAATAAATAAATAAAGATCGTTTCTTCTATCGATCGCATATACGTATGTATATGATATAGAATATTATTATCATCATCATCCACGAACGACGAAACAAACAACGACGATACTGTTTATACATTCATTCAACTACATTTATTTTAACAGTGTCAACAAAGTAAAATAGTTCATTGAAAGAATTGGTACGCAGACGACATACTACAAGACTACTTTAATCTTTCTAACAGCCATACATTCAACAATAAACGTGCTGTGGAGTAACAAAGGACTAAAGACACGTTAAGAAAATAGGAAGAGGTTTGATTGCCAATTGGTTGCCTATTTCGTTATTGCTCCATTGATTTGTATTTAAAAAGAGACACACGCTCACGTAATAATCATAATAATGGAGTGGAAAAGCGTGTTGATCGTTTTCGTTGGCATTTTGTCAGCACGGACTTTGGTAGTGACTGTGCAGTGTCTAGACTATGCGAGTAGTTCTTCCACATCTTCGTCCACATGGGATCCTACCAAGGCGGCTGCACAACAACATCATCCCCATGTCACAACTTATTCCAGTCACAGTCACCACAGAGTCAGCTCCAGCCCCACGGCCTCCGCTGAACACAATTTCAACTCCACGTCCCAATCCGTCGTGAGAGCCAGGATGGAAATATCTTCCAGTACCATTCCCACTTCGGAGACACAACAATCGAGACGTTCTGAACGTTCTCATCAATCCTCATCGTCTCAACATTCTGCTGCCAGTAATAATGTTCCTCATTATACTTCATCGGCACCCGCAAGTGGAAATGCCACACCTGGTCGAGGACCCGGTTCCAGAAACAAGTAAGAAGAAACTTTAAAATGTTTTTTTTGTACTATGCGCTCAAAATCTTTTTGCAAGGTTTTCTGCCGAATTTTTTCTAATAATTTTTGCAATAAGCAGCCGTTTTCTTTTTTTGAGCTTTTTTGGAAGTGTTTTTGCTTTTTTTATTGCTTTGATTTTACTTTCAAACACCGTTGCGGCTGAAAACATTATTGGAGAAGCTTCTTCTGCTAAATTCTGCTTTCTATTTTTTAACAGGATACTTTTTTAGGATGTATAATCATAAATTACTGGTTTTACTGGTAATACTGAGACTAAAGGGGCATGATTTCTAAGCAAATAATATTTGCATGCTGCGGAAACATCGAGATGAAAATGTAGATAGAGATTTAAAATACTAGGTATAGTATTCAGAAGTCCTAGGTATATCTCTAAGGACAAGAGTGAAATTTATTTTGACAGTCAAATCATGACTGAGAATTTAAAATTTCTTCAAGATTTTCTCGTGTGATTCAAAAAAGGAATAGTAAAAATGAAGAAAGTTGCATTCAAAATGCTTTAATTTCTTCTTCATTTTATCAGTGAATTCAAGAGAGATTCGCAATAAGAGTAAGGTGGGCTAATCGTGCACTAATCGTAACCAAATGTTGTTTGTTGTTATTCAGGGACGATTTGATGGTAGAATAGATATGGATGCAAAATAAAATAATAATAACAACGAAATCGTCATAAACATGATTTGAAATGATTCCATTGTATCTGTAGTACCTATTAGAGTAGAATAACAGACAGGGGACCGATTCAAAGTCTATAAAAGAGACATTTAAAGTATACACGTATTGTAAAGGACACACAAAAGGTGTCAAGAAAATCCAATGAAAAACAAGGCTTTGGGACAGGAAGATAAAAAGTTCACTCTCGTCAATCTGATTTATTTATTATTGTCATATGGGTGAACAAGGAAAGATTAGACTTGAAATCAAAAGCTTTGTTGTGGACTTGGAGCAGATTTGAATTCATCCTTATCGTTAAAGTTACTGTATTATACTTGGAGTATATAAACAGAGAGAAATTCTACGTTTTATGCTTTACATTTTACTCTCAAACATGTCATATTTAATGCCCTGTGTGCTTTGTCCATCGTAAAATACAATAATCGTGAGAAACAAAATACTTTTATTATGATGTCATCCGTCCGCTCCTTTCCTTGTGCGAAAAATACTTCATATTGCAAATATTTAATGTTATAGATACATGCATATCAAATGTAGCATTATACTAAATACATTTCACTGTGCATACGCATGTTGTATGCATAATGCCAAGTTGATATCATTTTTAAGGTGCACTTTGTTTATTTCCTCTGCATAATAGATTCGTAGGTGCAATACTGGTACATATAATGAACGCAATTAGAGCCACTTCTAATGAACTAAAACAAGAAAAGTTTCTTGGTGAACTTTTTAAAAAGGGATTTTGCTCAGTTTTTTCACAAATGAATGCGTTTATAGGTAAACCTGTGAATAGAATACACAATAAAAACAAAACGTAGAGTATAAAGCACGACTGAAACATTAGAGAGTGCTTTATCGCATATTTAGCTACTGCTACTCTACTGTTCCATATATTTTATGCAATTCATCGCCTTATTGTGACTATTTTAGTAACCTGTAGGCGTAGCACACTATAAGAAATGTTTGTATGAACCTTAATACATATTGTTTAGAAATGCGTTGAAAAATTGAAATATTAAATAAATTATGCATTAAGAATGATAAGAATTATATCTTATCCTTCTAAATCTCATCTTTACTTTATGACTTGAGTTTTTCCTTGCAATACCATACACACATATAGGTACTGATATGTACTTCATATCAATGCACGGTCGGCACTTCTGCGTTTAGAATGGAATTAATTCCCTGCACTAATATACATTGGATTCTCATAACAGCATA
>JAQFYB010005063.1:0-14821 GCA_034694085.1 Pogonognathellus longicornis | reverse complement strand
ATGAAATATAAATTGGGTTTTCCTTCTTATATATTGAAGAAAACCTGCTCCAAACTTTCAGTCTCATTTAATATCTCTTGCAGAGGCTTTTATTTTTCCTCCTAAATATTAACAGGATAACCCGATTTTTAGTGAGACATTTGGTCTGGGTTTAAGCAAAGGTGAGTAGCAACAATTTTTTAAATCTGGTAAACGAGAGCGATTTCTTTAGAAAAATTCCTTATAACGTGATTTTTCATTTCTTTCCCAGATGTTTCTGAAAATTTTTGTTTTTGGGATATTTTTACTTTGCCCGGTTTTTGGAGCTCCAGTAACACAAGAGCAATTTAATTCTACTATTACTGATAGTCTGAAAAACTGTGATGCAGACTTACCATGCGACAAAGAAAAATTCCAGCAATGCATAGAAGGAAAATGTCAGTGTGACGATCCAAGTAATCAAATTTACGACACTGATTTACAACAATGCGCTTATCTTGCTGGAAGCAATTGCAGTGCTATTCTAGAAGCTAATAATCCTGGAGAAGAAATTGCTCCTGGTTCTACATTTAATTTTGTGCTCGTGATTTCAAATTCAACGAGTAAGGCCAATATATTTGCTAAGTGTGTGGTTAATTCAGCGTGCAATTCAGACAGTTTAGAATGTGAATGCATGGAAGGCTACGGGAAAACTGAGAAATCAACGTGTATGAAAATAGAAAAGTCCCCACGTAATGGTGTTAGTGCCGAGGACGAAGAAATTGAAAATTTTGAAAATATTCCTTTCGCAAAAAGCTGCCAAAGTGATGAAGACTGTGATAAATCTCAAGGTCTTAACTGCATGCCATTCTCAGTCAATTCATCTCATTCAGTTTGCGATTGTCTCAATGCAACGTATATTTACACATTGGAGAAAGGATGTTTTCTTCCTTACGGTATAACAATAAGGGAATTGCTTTTAAGAAAATATGCCATGAGGAACTACAGAGCACAAAAGAATTACAATTTTACCCCTGAAAAACTTACGGATATAAATTCCACTGGTGAAAATGCAATCGGAGATCGAACTCAATTACAACAAGGAACTAATTCCAACAATAATCAACCAGCATATCAAATCCTGGATAGAAATCAATATAGACCCCAAACCAATCCATTTGGACAATTTCCTCAAAATAATTACAACCCGCAATTAACGAGCAATGAACAATTTTCTAACGCAAACAATTTCCAAGGTCAACAAACGCAGCAGCAACAACCAATTCAACAGCAACAAAATGTTCAGACCCCAGTTACGAGTAATAACGCTCAATTTCCAAATACAGCTGCTAATAACCCGCAAAATCAATTAAGCAATAATCAAAATTTCCCCACAATTAATAACAACAATTTTCCCAACAATAATAATTATCCCAACAATTTAGGCGGATACAATCCAAATAGCGTTTCTCCTCAAATTCCGAACCCATCGTATGGCCAATTTCAACAACCTGCCCCGCAATTTCGACCAAATGAACCTCCTCGGTTTAGTCTACTCAGTTTATTTCTGAATCCTCTCACCCAACTGTTGAACCCAACACAAAATTCGGATGGCACTCGACAACTTAACTTACCGTTCATGAGAGAGAAAAGAGGAATTCTTGCATTTTTCGCAAGACTTCTTAACACATTTTTACCCGTATTGAGGACGCTGGATTATCAAATTGCTCCCGTATTAACCGAGTTAGGGAAGTTTCGGTATTTTGACAACATTAATAATAACAATAATAATAATTATGGAAATTCTCAACAAAATCAAAATAACTACAATAATAATCAAAATCAAAATACCCAAGGTGTGGGTAATACACGAAATAACCAATTTTCTTATCAAACCAACCCGTTTCAATATCCAGGCTGATCTGAAGTATCATTCAGTATTGTGTTAATAATTGTGTATTTAATTTCCTTTTTTAATTTAAAACGTGTCAATTCAATGTGCAAATGGAATAATTACTATGTTTTTCTGCATTAGCAAAGCAATTTGATATATTTAGTGACAAGCCCGTATCTAGAATTTTATTTCGGACACCAACAAAAGAGTAAAAGTATCTAATGTAAGAGCTAGAACAAGCATGTACACAGCTCTGTTTAGAGTATTTTTTCTCATTTTTAGGAAAAATAATTTAATTTCAACTTGTAGTTTTAATTTAATTTTGGTTTAATTTAAATTTTTATTGTAAACTTAAACTTTTAATGTAAACCTTAAACTTATAATTTAATTTTGTAATTTTTTTCTCGAAAAGTTGTAATTAGCTAATTACTTGCACAGGGGTCGCAAGCAAGGGCGTACCCAGGATGCCAACATGGAAAATGCGCAAGGGGATCTATTTACCGAATTTTCTTATTTTGCATAAAAGCGTTGAAAATGTCTAGGTACGTTTGTTTTGTGTGATGCACTTTGACTTTGGTTGTTCTCCTTTGGGATCCCCTTGATCGCAAGTCATACAGTATTTAAAATCAGCCGAAAAGATTATTATATTTAAGTTGTACAAATGAGAATGTGTCTTTAATGTCAAAGATGGTTTTACTGTGTTATTAGAATGTAAGTAATTAAATGTTCTAGAACATGCACTTGTTGCATGTAAACACGATTTTCTGTCTGAAATAAAAACATAAATAAGTTAGTTACAATTATTGTTCGTGTCATGCTAAGCATTGAATTTATTTCAAACAGTTAAAAGCTGCTATTAAATTAAAAAATATGTTTTGTACTTTTCAGTATGCATGATTGCATTGTCAGTTCATACCAAACGAATCAAGCAGTTACAAAATTCTAAAATTCATTAATATATAATTTGTAATCAATAATTTATGCATTGTAATCAACTTTAACTGGAGCGATTTATTTGACCAAACACGGTCTACAATTTCTGTTCCTTCCTCTATCTAATTTTATTTTATTCACATTGTTATGAAAAGCGCGTATAGTGCAGTAACCTTTATAATAAAAAATTATTATAAGTAAGTAAAAAGTATAGGTACTTGTGCGAATTTTGCAAATTATTTGTGAACGATGGTATTTTTGCTAGCAGCAGCTGTAAGATAGTTGTAGAGGTAATGTTAAGAAAATTACCGCAATTTGTTTTTACAATGAAGTCAATTATGGCAGGTAATAAATGGAAAATACATTTTAATATGAACAATGACCCGATCTGTTGTATATTATACGCAACACATTCTTTATGCAGACAGAATGTTAGCTTGTAGAGAAGTATTTCGCACATAATAGTCAAAGTCAAAACTGATTTGGCAATATTATGCCGCTGATAGCATGTTCGCATAATTTTTTACTATGAAATACTAAAGTACTACGGAAAAATACACCACTTTCATTCATTCGTATTTTTACATTACATTTAACGATTACCAGCTTACAATTTGTAGCTCCAGATATTCAGATACTCAGAAGTGTTTTAATTGAAAAGCAGTTTACTGATGCTACTTTGCACTTGAAAATAAATTTACATTCACATTTGGTTTACAATATATTCAGTATACCAATTGAGTGCAAATTTTTTGGAAAATAAATGCTGCAGAATTATGTACAACTATTAAATTATTAGCAAAATAAGCAAATCAATACGGATATGATTCATATTGATGAATTTATTCATTATTGGTCAAACCAGTGACATTTACAAACAGTGCTGCATTTAGGGGGGCAGAACCCCCCATTTTTGGAATTTACACTAGATAAAATCAGGTTTCTCCCAAAATCCCCCCAAAAAAATGAATTTTTGCCGTAAAAATTAAAAAAATCGCCAAATTTTTCGCGTTAGAAATTTTGATACAATTTCTATTAATTTTGACCTACTTAAATTTGTTAAACCTTTTGCGTTAGACGCAAATTTGGGCCAAATATTTTTCGTTCTACGCTGAATTTGATGCATTTTATACTGAATTGTTAATTATCAATGTTTAAATATGTATAATTCAGGTTAGCTCAAGCTCCCCCCCAAATGTGTGACCTGTGTACAAATGGTCACATTAATGTGCTGGTAAATGGTTATATTATGGTATTGATGAGATGGTTATAATAAATAGTTTTGAACTACTAACATTAAGTATAAGAGATTATTTCGCTAATTGGTTGATAAACTCCATTTATGCAGGATCTGTAAAAATATATTTGCACTTCATTTTTCCTTGCACTTCATTCTTCAATCATTTTTTTAAATGCTTTATGACATTAACTTTCTTCGGGGTCTGTAAAACATTTTTGAGTTTCTAAAAAAGCAATTATTTTGCTAATCTGCCTTGACATTCTCTAAATATTAGCTAGGGTATGTAGAACCAAGGCTGTATTTAGGGGGGGCAATTGCCCACCCTGGATTCGGAAAAAATAGATTATTTTTCCAAAAATGTACAAAAAATCGCAAAATTTTTCGCGATACGCCCGCATTTGATGCGTTTTTTTATTTTCAATTATGATGGACTTGTAAAAATATTTTTGCGTTTCTAATAAAATTAATTTTTGATAAATTGCCTTTGTATGAGACCTGTAAAAATATTTTTGTGAGCAAATTGCTTTGACAGTTTTCGCATCCTATACAAAAACCTTTTTGCGCTTCCCATTAAACGATCATAAAAAAACATATTATGGGACCTTAAAAATATTTATGAGCTTCTAATTAAACGACCTTTTCGCTATCACGATGTTTTATTGTTTTTATCTTTTTATATTTTTACATCCATGAATTGGATTGCAGTTATTTTATTTTATTATTGTTTTCCATGGACAGGGGATGAGATTAAATGAACAAATGGTTTTATTATTATACCATTATTATATTATTACTTAATTATTTTTTTACGATACATCGTTGAGACTTTATCAATTTAGAGTCTCAGTAATTTATATAAAAATGAATGTACCTATAATGTCATGTTATACCTTATATTTTATTTCTCAAATTATACTTCACTTCATTTTTAAGCAAAACTTAAATAATTATTGCCTATGATTTAATATGTTGAGGCTGTGGATGTAAAAACTAAAATAAATGTGATATATATTAAGTTAAACCTAAGTGAATTATAAGAAAATGTCCTATACATAATAATATAATCCAGCAGTATTATCCATCTTATCACTCTACTATGTATATTCCATATTTTTGTTTACCTACCTGAAACCGTGAAACATTAGGCATACATGTACATAAGACGGCATTCTATATACCAATAGCTAAACAAGCGCTGGACATATGCAAATAAAATATTCCTTGGATGGAATACATACATTCATATACGGGTAAAGAAGTTTAATGTCAATATGGAAAGTGTGTCATGCCCGTAATCAATAACAGGAACACACAAAACCATATAGCCTTTATTAATACACCTCTATATACTTTCTGTTGCATTACTTACTTACTAACATTATCCTACTACATAGTACTGTTTATACATAGACAAACATACATCACCAATTACAAGGCTATTGTATAGCCATTCATATATATAAATTATGTTTTATAGCTTTTCTGGTCCATATACATGACACAATAACATTATGTGTTATCATTTTATTTTGTAGCATTAATTCATCAACTGGTTGAGTATCTCGCATTATCTTCGCATTTCTATCTCTGCGAGTGTTCATTTTGCAGGGGAGATAGGTGAAAAGACGGGGAAATGTGAACTGAAGTAAATATAGAGCAGAGAATATCCAGGCGGAAGGAAAAGCATGACTGCATGATGATTCGCGTACACACAGTCTGGTGACTGTCACATTTAGCCGTTACCACTTACCAGTGTGTTACTGCTGCCAACACGAAAGTAATCATATTAAATAATTTAAATCATTCTTGCCATCCATATCCATAAGAGTACAGTTCCATGTAGCCTAACTACACAATTAATTTTTCAATTCTATACTCCTTGTACATATATGCCAGATATAGACAACCTTATTCTTAACATTACTTTATATCCTACATCATGATGGGCACTTCTTTACCTTAGCATACTTTACTTTATGTATAGGTATTTCGATTCCACCACGAGAAGACAAGAATATTCTGCATTAAGAAATGTAACTGTGTACAAAACTACACGAGTACAAACCTACAATACACCGAAGCGGTGTATTGTATGTGTAGTATTGTGTGTCTACATTCAGCATGCTGTAAGCATATAGAATACTACAGAACAAACTCTCGTGCACATAAAAACTGTTTCTTTTATGTATTTCTCTTGTACTTTTCTAGTCGATCAGTGTGTCAGTCGGGTGCTTCAACTTCAACTTATTACTCCTGCCATTCCAATTCTCCCGTTTTTGTCATTTTGCACAAATAGCGGATTATTCCACCTACCTAAATTGTACTACATGTATATTTTGTAACAGTATACTACGTACAGTACATGCTTGAAATAGTAAATAGGCACTCATTTAGTTTTACATAACTTCGCTGATTTCAAGTATTGTGTTACTATTTAGCAACAGTCTATGTTAAAATGGCAAACAAAAGAACAGCAGTGCTACTAGTGTGCGAATGTTAATATTTTTGCCATCTTACACAGTTGACAGTGTGCAAGGAATTATTTCACCTTTAGAGTTCGTGTCTTTAACATATACAGTATAAATACAATATGCCGCATCACGAACACGGACCTACTATTTAAATACATCATCTGGAGAATATAATTAATAGTTTTGTCAATATATTAAATTACAATTAGTTTTAGAATTAAGATGATTGTTTTTTCTCTGCTTTCCTTGTCGAAAAATATTGTTAAGGTAAGCAATAACGGATTTTTAATTTAATCTCTTGCATTTGTATTTTTACATGGCATGAGTTTTCATTTATTCTGGTATGCACCATGTATCCATGTATGTAATGAAATGACGAACACTGCATACATTAAATTTCAACACAGTGTTAAATTAATTGTGTACATGTGTACATATTAATTCTGCGAAATCGAACAGATAAGAATATTTAGATAACCTTCTTCATTCTTAAGCATTAACAGCTTACTGTGTAATATCATTAGCCAGAAATGGTACGCACACTGTAAAGTTCTTGCACAAAAACGTCAAGGTGGAGATTACACCACGAAATCTATGAAGAGCCTTCGTTTAAGAACACATTATTGGTGTTAATTCTAAAGCGCCATTGCAATATTGCGAAATGTGTACACGTTCGTTGCTTTAGTTTTTGTTATCACCTCATTTCAGGGTAGACTCTGTACGCTGTAATGATTCTCGTCACTTGCACTTTTGTACTTGGTTTGTAACTAACTTTTTACATTATGAGAAAAAAGAGAAATGGTTTCACGAAATTAAACGTGTTTTTACGAGCAAAAATATTCCTACTCTGTGTTTGCATGCAGTCTTTTGTGAGAGCGCACAATAAAATAAATGTTTTGGTACGTGTAGTTTATAACTTTATAAATGAGAATCTTTCTCATTATTGCCAAGGTGTGTGTAAAAGTGTTCTAAAATGCAAGAGGGGATCATCCCATAACTATGAAGTACCTGTCGGAATCACAATAAAATATTTAAGAACATCCCTTTTCATCTAAACTCCGAGTCTAGCATGTGGTGTACAGTAGATGTAAATACCGGCATAAATTGCAATGGTATGGCATGGAATTATTTTAATTTGTTCATATTTATCATGTTCATGTAAGACTCGTTTAATACTGTAATTAAGTACAGCGTATACATAATAATAACTTACTCACATACCTACTCTGGTTTAAACTGATTACTTAACTATAATACTCATATGCTACAGAATTTTTATTTTGTCTGATTATGCATGCATGCTTTGATATTTTATTGTAGCAGTAGCAAGCATAGATATGACTAAAAATATCTCAGGCATGTGCACGCTCCTGTTTTTTACGTAATTTTTTTTTCGATTTAGAAAACTGCAGTGTAAGCTGCAATTTAATACATTGGAATCTACTGTAGATGGATGAATACTTATCACAACCGCAATAATAATAATTACAACTACCACGTATTAAAGTTACATCGTAGAAGGAAAACTGAGTTAAGTTTATCTTCAATCCTCCAGCAATAGCAAGGATTTTAGATTTAAAGCACGTGTCTTTCTTTTCTTTAGGATTGTGTGTGAAGACAATGAAAAGTCTTCATTGATTCGTCATTCGCCCTCTTTTAAACAACTAAGCACTTTATAAAAATAGCAAACTAAGTGCATAGCTAATAGGACATTATGAAAAAAGAAAGTGCTTTACTTGCAAGTACTATTGTTTTATATATACATACCTATGTAAAAATATATACAAAAATGTCTGCATGGTCTGCACGATTATTTGACTACGTACTAAATAGATACGTACATTGTAAATGTCATTTACATTTGAAACGCGTAAACATGATTAGATTTCATTTCTCCAAAATGATGCTAGATAAAAACATATGTGCCACATTATACTCTTTCCAGCGATAAAGGATAAGTTGATGAGTGATTAACAACTACTTACTACACACATCAGCAAATAACAAAATGCTGTATAATACTCCCAACCCCAACAGACTCCAACTTGCTGTTGCTACATGCACAAGTGATAAAAATTGTTAATTCTATTCATAATGGAAACATAAACACATGTAGATACTCGACTTATACTAACCTAAGTGTACAAAATTCTTCACAAGTACTGTATATATAATACTAAGTATGTGTCTATAATGATACAACATAACGATACCTACTTACTAACTCACCTATTACCAGTTGCCAGTTACCTACACATACACAACACTATGAGTTAACGATTATAGTTGTGGGTTGCGCTTACTCTCCCTTATACAACTCACTTGTTAGTTTACTTGACTTCACGCTAACTTAAGGGAGTGAGATATGCAATAGAATAAAATATGTTGAGTTAGCATGGCAGTCAGTAAGAGAATAATAGAAATGTTAGTATTACATTACATTAGAAATGGAGGTGTATTCAGTTTGTATTAGCAGTTAGGGTTAGGTGTGTAACAGGCGCGTACCCAGGATCATAAGCTGGGGGGTGCACAGAAAGGTTATACACAGAAATTAAATATTGGGATAGCAAAATTCGAAAATAAGGTACAATTTAGTCCATAATAGCGTTTATTAATTAGGCTAAATTAAAACCAACTTACAATGCATCAAAATCGATCCTAGCGTAAATTTTTTCGAATTTTTATGTCAAAATAACCTAATTTTTTAGCATTCTGGGGGATGCCCGTGTATCCTGTGTACCCCCTGTGTACGCGCTTGTGTGTAATGATATGTAATGAAGGAGCACACTCACACAATACAGAATACAGTAGAATTGAATACAGCGACAGAATATTCATTAAAGCTAGGTATGGCTATATAATAATATTATATTATAATTCCATTAGTTAGGTATACAGTTTAGTTGTTGTTACCAAATGTATAAAATAAAAGGATTGCAATTGTTTGTATTGTGTTAGTTAATGAAGATGCATTGTATAGCATGAGTCTTGTAGTTAATAGTTGCCGTGTAGGAGGAGGTAATGAGGTAAATGATACGACTATAATATTTTCGTTTGTATAACTCTGCCATACATTAGCATTAGCATTTGTATGTACAATTGCAATGC
This sequence comes from Pogonognathellus longicornis, assembly GCA_034694085.1. Taxonomy (NCBI): domain Eukaryota; kingdom Metazoa; phylum Arthropoda; class Collembola; order Entomobryomorpha; family Tomoceridae; genus Pogonognathellus; species Pogonognathellus longicornis. Next base: position 5,217 of record JAQFYB010005063.1, on the reverse strand, counting down.
ATATACGAAACCAAAGCTAAAGGAACAATAAAAGAAATAAATTGCACACAACATACACTTGTTTGGTGTACTTGTGCATATTATCCACATGGAAATTTAGGCTGAAGAGTGGGCACTGTGTATGTGTGCTATGCCGAGCTGTGTGCATGCATTCACATGAAAAAGGTTTATAGACAAATAGACAAGAACAAGACAATCAGACTACACAACTAAGCTAAAGGTTTGAGCTTAGTACTAGGGGACTCATTGCTTACACTGCATTGCAAGTAGGGCTACGGGCTACTACATACACAAGAGATAACATGCAACAAGCAGCGTTTAGCGTTTAAAAACGATTATAATATAATAATTTTTCACTATTAGTACACTCGCTCTAGTTAAACTCTACTATCACTATCAACCTTACGTTAAATGTATTGGAATATAATATATACATTTTCTACGTACATTTCTATAACAGTAATGTATCGGTAAGTAGTAGAAAGATTTTTTGTATAGTTGCGTGAATTCACCTGACTCGACTGAACTGACAAGTCATTTATATATTTGTTTAGCAGGATGGAATGAGTGTGTAGTGTCAGTAGTGTGTAGATACAGTACATACGAAGAAGAGTTTTAGGTATGTGTTTATACTTAAATGGATTTTTACACAGTGCATTTACAGATATTATTGACTGTATAGTAATTGAATGAATAGTACGTAATCATATTGTAATGAAAATCATTTGTGCACATCTAAAAGCATTGCACTTAACTTACACGTCTACACATTTTGCGTAGGGGCAGAGATACACCTTTTGGTGGCAGAGTGCTAGTGGTGATGGTGATATTACTTATGTAAACGCACATACACATACACACGCGGAAGTACAAATAATTATGTTTCGTGAATTCAGTTAGTCAAAGTGTATAGGCCTTTCAATTGTTAATTGTAAAATTTTGTTAGCGAAAAGGCTACTGTGACCTTGAGTGCTGTGTTTTTATATTTTTGTGAGTACGGAGTATGCAATGCAGCAACGTTGAAAAGGGTTATGTTACGGCTTCATGTGCCACTTATAGTAATACAACTACTAGGATTATTGCATTGTGTGAGTCTTGCGGAATTATTTTCCTAATGCTGGATAGAAATATTATTTTTCTTTCAGAATCCAGTCCTTATTGCTCAAGGTAAAAATAAATAGAATTAGCGAAACGTGGAGAAGAATTATGCATTCAGTAATGCACATTTGCTTTTTTATGTGCCAACATGGCGTTTTATAGTTGTTAAGTTCAATGAAAATTACAGTGTGTTGAAAAGTTATTTTATGCAAGTATATAGAGAAATTAAATGTAAGTTTAATATTTAATTTCATTTTGTCAATTTATTCCCTAAGGGAAATCTGGTTTAATTTGCGTTTCATATTTGTATTAAGGTGGATCAGTACTTTAAAAAACATTTTGAATGCTTGAAAAACTGGTTTTAAGTTTTGCTAAAATGTGTGTTTGTAAATATTGCAGGCAAGAGAAAAAAAGAGGACTTGAATAATTAAAGAGAGTGGAAATAGTTTAGTGGTTCAGAAGGACAAACGGAGAAACTTGTTGCTCTCCCGTCAATTGTGGGTTGTCTTGTGTTGTTGTTTGTAACCTGCTGCAAAGGGAAACTCTCAACCTTGACAAATGGAAATTGTTGCTTATAATAATGTAATGGATCGATCCGGCTATATTATCCCCGTTCCGCCTCCGCCGGCAATCCCAGTTGCTCAACCCTTTCATTCCTGTATTTTAATTCCGTCGGTAAATACATTTTTATCCTTTTTGCTACAAAAATTTTAATAAATGTATTGGAAAAATAAATTATTTAATTTTGACAGTTTAAAATAGTTTATTTTTTATGTTTTCAGATTCTCAATGAAATATTAAGTTATTCATCTTACATAGACTTGAAGCAACACCGCCAAGTATGCAAACAGTGGAATGAAGAAGCAAGGAAACACTTGCGAAAAAAAATCTGCGTTGAGTTTGATCAGAACAAAAGGATCACGACGTATCATCAAGAAATGGAAGGGAGTAAAGATTTCTGCGAGCATTTTCGAGTAACCGTTCAAGGATTATCACCAGCTCTTGGAGAATTTCTACAAGATTTCGGATTTTGGGTCAGAAAATTGGAACTGACATGTCAAATCGGGTTACCACGTTCAGATTTGCTGTGCATTTTGTACGATCTAGTTCCGAATTTGGAAGAACTGTATCTGGGGATTGTTGACTTATTTAAGCTGACTCATGGGTTATTCCCGAATCACAGAGAAGATGAATTCATTCAAATTCTGCCAAAAATTAAGAAACTCAATTTAAATTTCGAAATGATGGAAGAAGGTGAACCGAAAGAACTCATCCGAGACTTGATTCGTGTAATGCCGAATTTGGAAGAGATTTCTATTCCCAAGCTGAATTATTCACAATTAAACATCTCTGATATAGTTTACATTTCAAATCAGCATATGGTAGCTGGAAAGGAGGATTGCATAGAAGATTTCCTGGAAATCCTCGAACCACACCCCACTTGGTTGCTAGATATTGTCGAAACATTTTTCAAAAATGCAGAAAATCATTTGAGCAAATTAAAATGCATCAACATTCCACTAAGACTTAATAACGAGCAAATTCGGAGATTGGGACAACAAGAACTACCCTTGGAATGTCTGAACCTAGAACTGAATCCAAAAGTCAAGTCCTCATGTGTTGATAAATTGCTTTACAGTTTGAGAAGAACCGTTAGGCACCTGCAAATCAAATATATTCATGCAATCAAGTCCAAAAGGGATATCTACTTCACCAAGTGCAATCAATTCGAAAAACTCACAAGTGTTCATCTTCTTTCCTACCACGGATCAATCAATTTTCTGGAAAATATTCCACAATTAAAGAATCTAACTTTGTCTCGGATTTATTTCTCTCGTAGCGTATTGCTGGAAAATTTAGATATTAAAAATCCTCACGGATTACGGTGTTTAAAAGTTTACGATGACATGGGGAGTCAATGCGCACCTAGTGCAGTAGCAAAAATTACCAAATATTTGCCAAATCTGGTAAATTTACGACTGGAAAAACTGACAGACCAAGGATTAAACTTAATTTTCACTAACTGCCCTGTCATCGAAGAGCTCGAGATTGTAAAAGGCCTTTTTTCCGATCAAGGTATCACCGGAATCCATCCAAATGCCTACAGAGTTTTTCTCCGCGAAAACTCTTTGGACAATATTAGACCGGAAGTTTACAGACAGGGTCCTCACATTGGGGCATTGACAAGTAAGTTCAAAATTTCAAACGACAGTTTAAAATCAAGCACAGTGTATGAAAGACTAACTAAAAATAATGCGGCATTTTTGATACATGCTAAACCGTCTACATTCTTATGATTTTTCCTGCACTTTACAGAATTGAGAACGCTGGATATCGCTGCTGCTAGAATTACCGATGTTACATTTATCCTAGGTGTAATGTGTTGTCAAAACTTGCGACACTTGCAAGTATCTTGTTACGGGGTAAGATTTTCTTGAAGCCTAATTTGTATTTAAAATTCTAATAATATAAAACTAATGAATTTAAATTGGTTTTGTGTGCAGATGACGGACAGTTCACTATACAGACTGGTGGACAAAATGGATTTGATCTCTTTAAAAACCGAGTTGTGCAATCAGCTAACAATGCCTGCCGTGGAATACGCCAAGATGAAATTATTTGGGCGTGAAGTGCGCTTGAACGAGTACAAAGGTCCTATTGATAGAAAAAGAATTCCAGGCTTCATTCGAGAAAACCGAAACCTTCGAGTAAGTTTGCCGTGTCTTTGAAAATATTTGCTCAATCAAGATTTCATCGATGTTCAATCACAAACTATTATTTACCTAAGAAGACGATGGCACACTGTAACTACATTAATATAAGTATAAATTAAATACCCGTATCATACTGTACTGTATCCGTATTCAATACATTTACAAAAATCACTGAAACACTGAAAGTAAAATTGTGCTACTATACTTGCTAACATGCTGTCCATAATATACGTTACACATTATTGTACCCTTCTCCCAATGTGTCCCCTTATGAAAGTGTAATAGCAAATAATTTTGTATGTATTATATCTACATAAGATTTATTTATATATTAGTTCAGTAGTCGGGATTTTAAACGAGTGGGTCATTTTAAGTTGCATGATTTGTATTGAATGCATAATTATATGGGTAGAGATTTGTTAAGCCATTGCGATGATTTAGTTGGTGCCCTAATAATTGATACCTTCTTGGTTTAGAGCTTTTTAAGTGTTTTTTTGTATCCCCCCAGGTATTTTTATTTTTTCGTGATAATTTTTTATATGTAGAAATAATTATGCTATAAATGAGACATGGTCATATACTGGTCGATGACAATTAACAACATTTGTCAATTAGTCGCACGAATGGTGTTTGTTATTGTAGTTTGTAGGTTAACTATTTAATGTTTAGCAATATGATGCGCTATGCGTAAGAAACTGTTAAATGTACTGGTCTTTTTGGTGTTTTCAAGATTTCATGTTGACATGAAATAATACGTGTTCAATAGTTTAATTTTTAAATACATTCCTACGTATGTATAACAATCTTAAACATATATATTATATATACCATTTAGAGTAGTAAATGTAATGTGGTAAAGTAAAAACGATAGTTTCTAACTATGGTGTATTTACAGCAAAGGATAAGAATGTAAATTGACCTAGGTCATGTCATATAAAGTGTTTTATCTGTTAATTCAGGGAAATGTCGGTAGATTATTTATGTATACTATGTATAAGAACTCGCTTAAAATTATAACCCATAACTAACAATCGTTATATCACTATATGTACGACAAAGTCCAGAGTTCACAGATAGACCCCCAATAAATTATTATTGCATACACTTTTTACACGTATTACATTAGTCAAAGTCACCAACCATGATACAATTTAATAACATTTAAACTGTAGATGTGATTCTAAGTAGATGCATTCAATGTAGTTACTATTTTCTACGTTCAATCGCCTTGTAATGTTACCTACTTACATACTTTCGTCATTATTTTTGTTCGCAATAGTATTTAATAATTCTTTCAAAATTTTTGATTTTCTATTCATTTTCCATTTTGTATCAGACTTTATTTATTTCGCTGTTTGCCCTAAAGTGTTTGTCAGATCGGACAGAAATTTTATATGAGGAAAAG
>JAQFYB010005062.1:0-14824 GCA_034694085.1 Pogonognathellus longicornis | reverse complement strand
GTACTATGCAACAATTAGTATTGTTGATAATTCAGTTTGTATAAGTTGCATAGTATACCTAATACCATATAGGCATGTATGAAATTTTAGTTTCTTTTCGCAACATTGATTAGGATTTCTATCTTTATTATACATACTAACTAAACTAATAAAATTGTCTTCATACCATATACCAATATTAATGATAAAGAATTTATCATTAAATCTAGTGATCTTAGATATTGTACACACACAATTTTCCACACAAAACACCACAGCAAATCAGCACTAAAAGTGCTATACTTGCACTGCTACACATAGTATAGTGCACGAATAAGGCAAAGCATTTAGATGGAAGCAGTGTGTAATTCCCATTTTCCGTGCAAAAATATCAAAATTCCTAACCACGAACAACAAGAGTTGCAGTGTAATTCGTTGTTCCTGCAACATTACTAGCAACACATGTGTAATCTCCTTGATGGGATGCAGCCACAGATTCTATCGTTAATAAATTAATTCTTTTTCCTATCTTCATTGTTTCAATGCCCATTTGAGAAGACAACGCTCGCCCATGAAAAATCCAAGAGATTTTCAAAGGTAGGTCGCCTTCAATTACACTGCATGTGACTTCTGCATGCTCTCCTGATCTTAGTGGCTCATCACCGAAGCTAAATGGATTTATTCTGGGTGACACTGTTAATTGATATCAAAATCAAAATTAAAATCATATTGGCATAGGTTCTATACATCTTATACTCGTTGCATTCTTCAACTTCTATTCTAATCCTAAATTTTGTTACATATACCTAAGTATAATAAACATCAAATATCCAAACTTATCGCTCTAGCTAAAACTGGATGAAAGGAATGTGCTGAAAGTTAAGTGAGGATATTATAATGGAGTTTTAGGACGATAGTAAAAGTTTATATACACCACAATCAACAGGCCACCAAAGACAGCAATTTCGCTTTGACAAATGATCGAAGAAAATACAAAATTTACCCATGACTATTAGCTCTGTTGTATAATTTCTAGTTCCTGCATGATTCGAAGCTACACACGTATAATTTCCCATATGAAATGCTAAACAAAAAATGCTGGTATTAGGAATTGCTTTTTTTGTCAAATTATTGTATAGTTTGTTTGTAAACATAGATGATCTAACCAGCTACCGACTCGATTGTTAATAAATTGACTCTCTTTCCGATTTTGGTCGTCTCAATGCCCATTTTTGACGATAATTCTTGTCCATGGAATATCCATGAGACTGTCAGTGGGACATCACCACTGTCCACGCTGCATTGCAACGTTGCGTGACTTCCAGCTTCCAAAGGGTCATCACCAAATGAGAATGGCATTATGTGCGGTGGTACTGCAGAATGACATTACATGTGAATGTACACAGTAGAAATTACAACACACATAAAGTACCTAGTACCTAAGTAATCTCTGAGTTAATTAACAAAACAGAATTTTCCTGTTTATCACTAATCTATACTATCATTTGATACACACAACACAAGGAAGTAACAATAAGGAGTAGAAACATGACAAAGACAGAAACAGAATAAGTACAATAGAAATTGCATGATACTAATATTAAGCAGCGCCTGTTGTGTGGCTTACAGCGTGAATCTCCCGACCATAAATATGCTAACCCCGAACAATTAAAGTAGCTGTGTAGTTCACAGCTCCAGCTAGGTTACTTGCAACGCAAGTGTAATCCCCTTGATGGGAAGCCGCAACTGACTCAATTGTCAGCAAATTAATCCGTTTCCCTATTTTCATTGTTTCGATTCCCATCTGAGAAGAAAGCTCCCTACCATGGAATATCCATGAAATTGTTAACGGATAATCACCGTCGACAACACTGCATTGAAGAGTTGCATGTTCTCCAGCCTGCAATGGCTCGTCACCAAACCCAAATGGGTTGATTCGGGGAGCAACTAAATGAATGAATAATTGTAAGTAAATTCACCTTCAAAGGCTGATGTACTCTGTACTGACACATGCGTATATTTATATACCAGAAGAGGTTGATTTTCATATCTAGACACACTCATCTTGGCAGGATTAAATAGAGGAATTAGAAGGGTAATGGTTAAAAGCAGTATTGCAGCGTTTGTATGTGCAAATTAGCATTTATACTGCATAATATACTTTTGGAAACAATTTACAAACCCCTAACGATGAGCTCTGCTGTGTGATTAACGCTTCCTGCTGCGTTAGTAGCTACACACGTGTAATTTCCCATATGAAATGCTAAGAATTATTATAACACGACTCATTTTATCACCGACAAAATATTAAAGACTATAAATGAGCGACTGTATTGTATATTTATATTCTCTAACCAGCCACAGACTCAATTGTGAGAAGATTGACTCTTTTGCCGATTTTCGTTGTTTCTATTCCCATTTGAGACGACAGTTCTTGACCGTGGAATATCCAGGAAATCGTAAGTGGCAAATCGCCTTCATCTACACTACACTGAAGAGAAACATGACTGCCTGACCTCAAACTATCGTCGCCAAAAGAAAAAGGCATGATATGCGGAGAAACTGTGTGACAAAGAAATACAGAGCCACCATTACTACCTCAACTGTTAAAGAACAAGGGCTGTAACAAATTCATAATATTGTGTTGTTTCATTATTATATAACAAATTGCTTTAAAAACACTGATTTTAAAACTTTTAGTATTGAAGGATTTAAAACAATAAGGGTTAAGGTTTTGGTTCTTGCATACATTTGTAGTATAGGTAGGTACTTACTTATCTATCACACTGCACTGCCCAAAAGTGTTATTGCAAAAGCAGTAAATTAGCCCGTACAAAAGTAATTGTAATTAATTACCCCTAACAATAAGTTGTGTGGTATGATTAGTTGAACCTACTGGGTTGCTCGCTACACAAGTGTAATTTCCAGCGTGAAATGCTGATAAATCACAAATTCAATATCAAAATTACATCTTGCTGTGCACTTGTAGGAGATGGAGTTATAAATGAGGTAAGAGTGATCTAAACTGACCAGCCACAGCATCAATGGTAAGAATATTGGTTTTTTTCCCTAATTTTGTGGTTTCAATTCCCATCTTGGATGACAATTCCTGACCGTGAAAAATCCAGGAAATTTTTAATGGTAAGTCACCTTCAGCAACACTACATTGTAACGTCGCATGTTCCCCCGACTGCAGAGGGGATTCGCCGAATGTAAAAGGTGTGATTCTGGGTGAAACTTAAAAACAATGGAAAGCATAGGAAATTAAAAATACGATGGATGGATTAATCTACTGACTTAACAAGTAAATGTTAGTGTTGGGTTAACATTTTCAACAACTACAGTATACACAAAAGTAGATATTCCCAATATGAAAATGGCTTTTTAGGCGTTTCGGCAAACAAATGAGAGCACAACAAACAATGTAAATATACCATTGACTACTAATTCGGTAGTATACTCATCAATTCCAACTGCGTTACTCGCTCTGCAAGTGTAATTTCCAGAATGACTAGAACTGAGAGATTCGATCATTAAAACGCTACTTTTCGGACCTAGCTTGACAATTGAAACACCTTCCTGAGTTTTCTTGGCATCGTCATTTCCATGAAATGACCAAGTTAATTGAATAGGCGAGTCTCCTAATGCTACGAAACAATTCAGTTGTGTCGACTCTGCAGCGTTTAAATGCTCTTCACCGAAACTGAACGGAACTATTTTCGGAGCAACTGAAATTTCATCAAATACAGAAAACTATACCATCTAGTATAATGCATTTTCACAAGCATTCAAACTGAAACACTTAATTAAGTCCTTGAAAGTACACTCGTTAGCAATTCATATAAACGAATGTGTTTTTATGTAAGGATGTATTAGGTCGAGTTACATGCAAATTTTTAATTACATTCTAAATGGGTTTTACATGCAAATACATAAATTTCGTAATTTATGCAAGAACAAATAAGGATGTACGTTTCGCCAAATGCTTACAACTCTTTAAGAATCTTGGTTAGTCTTTTTATTTTTACCGTTAACTACCAATTCGGATGTAAACACATCTGTTCCTGCGGGATTACTGGCTCTGCAAGTATAATTTCCAGCATCGCTTGCAATTACAGACTCAATCATTAGTACGCTGCTCCGAGGTCCTAATTTAACTATAGAAACTCCTTCCTGCGCCTTTTTAGCAGTGTCTGAACCGTGGAAAGACCACGTTAATTGTATCGGAGCATCACCGCTTGCAACACATTGCAACTGTGCCATGTCACCTGCATTCAAATCGTCTTCTCCAAAACTGAATGGCACGATTTTGGGAGGAACTGAGAAATCATTCAGATTTAAACATCAGAATGCCATGTTTTCTGTCAAACCTCACATTTATAAATCATGGACCTTTCTTGATCTAGGCCTATGGAATTGTCTCAATTTAGTTTATGTAAGGAGTGGTGATCACCATAATACTTAACCATTTTCTATGTTCTTACGCACTATACCTAATACCTAACCAGCATATCGAAATAAGTATAATATTTGTAGGAAAGGTCTAAGTGTCTAAGTTTCTATAATATCAGTAATAATGCAAAAGTGTTTTCATTATGTACTACTTCATTTGTGTAACAGCAAACTATCTGTAAAGGTGAAAACATTCGAAAGCAAGCATCACATAAGCACTGCTTCGGAGGAAGCTGAAGTAAGGAAAACTATTTTCAAGCACCATTAACAATGAGTTCAGCAGTGAAGTTAGATTCTCCTGCAGAATTCTTGGCGTTGCACAAGTACATTCCAGAATGTTCCGAATTGACTACATCAATGATCAGTAGACTACTTTTCTCTCCAACTTTCATTGTAGTGACCCCTTTCTGTGATCTCGTGGATGCGTCCACGCCGTGAAATGTCCATGTAAACTTAAGCGGAGGATCACCTGAAGCAATGCATTGTACCTGAGCCAAGTCTCCTGAGTGTAATGGCTCTTCTCCAAAGGAAAAAGGAACTATTCTCGGTGGCACTGTGTTATCAATTTCCATTAATTACTTAACAGTAAAGGACTCAGGAGAATTCAAAAATTAAATTGAGCAAATTGAAAATCGAATCAAGGTCGGTTTCAGGTGTTCTATTTAAATAGGTTTACGATTACTATGTTTATATAGGTATAAAATAATTTGCACGATATATAGCAGCGCTCATCATCGATCAGATTACGATGAGAAAGCAAGCAGAACACATTTTATGCACAACAAACAGACAAACCATTAACAATTAATTCTGCAGTAAAGTTAGCAGTCCCAGCTGCATTTCGGGCTTTACAGGTGTAAAACCCTGAATGTTCTGAAGTTACAGCTTCAATAATGAGAAGACTGCTTTTAGAGCCAACCTTCATAATGTTAACTCCGTTTTGATTTCTGGTAGTAGAATCTATCCCTTGAAATGTCCATGTAATCTGTACAGGCATTTCACCTTCGCTTACAAAACAAGTAAGCTGGGCAGAATTTCCTGAATGCATGGTTTCTTCCCCAAAAGAGAAAGGCATAATTTTGGGTGGAACTGATAAAAGGTAAAAGAAAAGGCAATCTTACAACCTAAAAAATAACTTATAACTTACAGCCAACTTTAACTAGGTATTTAAATCATTATTAGTATTATTATAAATAACTGGATAATGATAACCACCAAGCGCGCTACGATATTTGTATACCGTATATGGAGCAAATGCATGTAGAACGTAAATAAATAATTGCTCGAAATTCACCATTAACGATTAATTCAGCAGTGTAGTTTGCAACACCGGCCTGATTCCTTGCTGTACACACATACGAACCCATATGCTCTGACGTAACGCTTTCAATAATGAGCAAGCTAGTTTTAGTGCCGATTTTCATTACATTCACATCATTTTGTTTCTTCGCTGTAGAATCCGCTCCTTGGAAAGTCCAGGTTATCTGCAGTGGAGCGTCACCTTCTACAACTATGCACTGAATTTGGGCTATGTTGCCCTCGCTCAATACTCCTTCCCCGAAGGAAAACGGAAGAATTTTCGGAGGAACTGGTGTATGCAAGCAAAGGATATAATATTGAAGGGTTTAAACAAAAGATAATTGAAACTACATGAAAATGTTAAAGAATAGTGTACACATTCCATACAGAACAAATACTTTACTACCTATGGAGTACATACGAAATATTGCAAAAGTGCCATGAGCTCAAGCTAACAGACTCTGTAAACATAATTTGCGAAGGTAATACCAGCTACTATGAGATCAGTTGAGAAGTTAGCAACTCCTGCGTGATTTTTCGCTGAACAAACATAAGACCCCATGTGTTCAGAAGAGACCGACTCGATCATGAGTACGCTACCTTTCTGGCCTAATTTCATTATGGAAACTCCTTGCTGCTTTCTAGACACTGAATCCTTAGCTTGGAATGTCCAGGTGATTTGAAGTGGTGTATCCCCTTCCGTCACAATACAATTCACAGACGCCACGTTTCCTTCGTGTAGTTCGGTATCTCCGAACGAAAACGCCATAATTTTTGGTGGGACTGGATTGTATGTTAAATATTCATTCGCAATTTTTCAGTCATATTCTTTACATACATATTATAATTCAGATTTGATTGATATACTTTAAGACACCATATCCTGATTTTTGAGTTGTCTAAATTACTAAGATATGTTTCTATAATAATACTAAATATCTATATGAAACAGAGTGGTGGAGGGTTGGGATGCATATTGCAATTTGCAAAATGTTCGGGCACACCAGTATAACTAGAGAATTCTGCGAGAATGAAAATTACCGAACGAAAATACAAACCTACTAAATTATTTGAACACAATGCAACGCACTAACGCACATACAAGCATTTGATTAAAACAGCAATTGCCCGGCTCTTATAATAAAATGTACCGTTGACAATAAGTTCTGCTGTATAGTTGGCAACACCCGCAGAATTTGTAACAGAGCAAGTGTAGTTGCCCGAATTTTCAGCAGAAACAGACTCAATAGTAAGAATGCTCGTCTTTTGACCAAATTTGGAGATGACCACCCCTTTTTGAGAATTAAGTGTAGTTTCAAATCCTTGAAACGTCCAACTAATTTTTAAAGGTGTCTCCCCTTGCAAAACCACGCAACTAAGTTGAGCTAAATCTCCAGGGTGCAAAGGTTCGTCACCAAAAGAAAATGGAACTAGTTTGGGTGGTACTAAAAATTATGTAAGAAAATTAAAGAAAATTAGATACGCTACAAAAAATATTCAATCACTTTACATAAGTAAGAGGTACCTATAATCTCATAACCAATCAAAAACGAAGCATTTTCACTTAACCCAGCAGCATATTATGGTGCTTGAATGCATTTATGTATTATTGATACAAAAAACAAACCATTCACTATTAATTCAGCCGTAAAGTTGGCCGTGCCCGCTGTATTCCTAGCAGTGCAAGTGTAAAACCCCGAGTTTTCCGAGGTTACAGACTCAATAATAAGGAGACTACTTTTTGATCCCACTTTCATAACATTAACCCCATTTTGGTTTCGAGTGGTTGAATCTACTCCTTGAAATGTCCATGTAATCTGAAGTGGTAGTTCCCCTTCACTTACAAAGCATTGCAATTGAGCTGAACTCCCAGAAGAAAGTGGTTCTTCTCCGAAGGTAAAGGGTGAGATTTTAGGCGGAACTGGTTAACAAAGCATGCAAAAAGTTACGTATTTAAAGAAAAAACAGAAAAAAAAATCCAAAACAAAAACAGTTTTCCGCATATAATAGCTGGCACAACGCTTTTGATATCAACATATCAGATTTTTACCATTCACAACCAATTCAGCTGTGTGATTTGATACACCGGCAGCATTACGTGCGGAGCAAGTATATGAACCGGTGTGCTCAGACGTTAACGCTTCGATAACCAAAATGCTACTCCGAGGACCAGTTTTCATTATAGAAATACCATTTTGAGTAGTTTTAGTAGAATCAAAGCCATGAAAAACCCATGATATTTGAATAGGTGTATCTCCTAAAGCTGCCAAACATGTTAACTGAGCCATTTCTCCTGCGTCTAATGGACTATCCCCGAAACTGAACGGAGAGATTTTGGGTGGTACTGGTAACATCAGGAAATTAAAACATTACTTTCCAAAGAAATACAAAATTATGTATAGGATATACACTGACATGCAAACAAATTTTTAATGCTGATAGGTCTAAATATCTCATTTAACAATTGTAATGAGTCCCAAAAGTTCTATGATTACAACATCCAGGTATAAATAATTTAACAAATATTTCTACAGAATGAAATATCTACTATAGGGGGTAACGGGGTAAGAATAAAATCGTTAGTAAATATGCACTGCAACATATAATCCAATGTCCACTCCTAAACAGCGTTTTGTGTATATGAAGTAGTAAAACGTAACCATTCACAATGAGGGTAGCTGTATAGTTAGCCGAGCCTGCTAAATTTTTGGCACTGCATGTAAAATCGCCAGACAGATCGGCTGTTACGGGGTCTATAAGAAGAATGCTACTCTTTGTTCCAAATTTAGTTACGGAAATGCTTTTATGAGAGCTACTTGTGCCATTAGAACCATGAAAAGTTCAAGTAATTTGTAATGGGACATCGCCATCAACGACAAAGCAAGTCAGCTGAGTCTGTCCACCCTGTTTAAGAGGATCCTCCCCAAAACTGAATGGCAAGATCTTCGGAGCGACTTGAAACGGGATAGTAAACATCAAATCACAATATTTATGACAAGAACATTAAATCCATAAAAAAATTTACTAGTAAAACAGATCAACAGATTAGCTGCACAGCGAAATGATTTCCTACAAAAATAAATCTAACCGTTTACTATTAACTGAGCAGTGTAATTTGAGCTTCCGGCAAGGTTTTTAGCGCTACATGTATATAGTCCTGCGTGCTCGGATGATACACTTTCAATCATTAGAACACTAGATTTGGTTCCAAGTTTCATGATATTTACGCCTGATTGAGATCTTTTTGCTGAGTCTGTTCCCTGAAAAGCCCAATTGATTTGCATCGGCACGTCACCAAATGAAACTACACACGACGCTTGAACCAATGCTCCGGTATCTAAAGCCGTATCTCCGAAGCTGAATTGAACTATTGACGGTGCCACTGTGAATAGTTTGGCAATTTAAAATTGTCAATATCTTTTACAGTACTATTTTATGCCTGAAACGCGCAATCGATTACAAAATTAACTTAAAAATTAGTGGAAATCGTTGTTTACTTTAGTATTTTATGGATGACTAAAATTTTTGTGTATTTAACTACCTGCTGTGAATGCCGAAAAGAAAAATATCTCTTACCCATAACTTGCAGTTCCAAATTACTTCTTGAAGTGTAGCCTTGAGCATTTCTCGCAACACAGGTGTAAGTTCCTTGATCACTTCCTCTCTGGACATTTTCAATTACAAGAGTTCCATTGGGGAAAACTGCCTGTCTTCGGTTTATTGGTAGTACTCTGTTATCTGCAAAAATTATAACAAATCCAATAGTTTATATAATTTTTGCTTTCATACGATATACAATATACAGCCAAAGCAAGGTGAATAATTCTCCACGATTTCAACCATTGCTTATATAGTACATAATACATACACATGTGCTTATCATACAGATACGCTGACATGTGTCATCATCACATCATTACTTGTGTCTCAAGCAAAAATTCATTGCTTAAAACAATAATATTACCCTTTTCCCAAATAACTGCGTCGATAGGATATCCAGCAACAGGGCAAGTAATTTCGAACAACTCTCCTGCAACAACTTGAGCCTTGTCCATCGGTCTAATGTGTGGAAGACCATGAACATTCAGTCGAGCTGCATGAGACGTGCTGCCTACTTTGGAGATTGCAGTACATCTGTCAAACATTTTCAAATTATAATCAATGTTTCGTGTCATTAACTCTGGTTAACCTCTTTCCAACACTTACTTGTACAAACCGCCATCATTGCTGTGAACATTGGTAATATTCAAATGAGAAACTATTTCACCGTTTACTCCAGTGTACTGGCCAACTGCAACTCTAAATCAAAAATTCGAATTCGGGATATCAGTTATAATAAAAACCATTACAACTTACAACATTATAATAGTAAAGCAAAGTATCCAATAGAGTATACGTTTTTAAATAATAGCACTAACCGTTCACTATTGGTCACTTTCTTAGAATCCAATTCCCAAACAATCTCGGGAGAAGGGTTTCCAGTAGCCTTGCATTTTAAAGAAACAGTTGGACCCGGTTGCAAAATTTCCTCTCGGAACTTCATCGTAAGTTTAGGAGGGTCGACTAAAATGAAATAATTTTCATTGCAATATAAAATTCTTAAACCAATAAAATGAATAATGAATATTATATTCAATACTATAAATTTTTGTTACATCGTCCGCCCAATTTCAGTTCTGCGGTTGCTTGAGCAGAGTCTTGGTCATTCCTTACAAAACATTGATACATTCCTCGGTCTTCCCTTTTCACGGCATCAATTCGGATAACGTTGTCAACAGACGATAATTTCTTTCCATCCTTGGTCCAAGTTACATTTTTGACTGGCGAGCCCTGTATAATTTGAGTTAGATAAGAAACTTTTGAATGAACGAGATTTGCATTACCTACATTTATTTAATTTTAGCCTAATGAATCAAATGTTGATATCTATATGGTCAGAGGTAATGATTGTCTACCAACCCCCAGGTTAACCCAGAGGGTTCTAGCTAAGGCGCTCAATTGGCTCAATACTAAGTACATAATATTTTTGCGAGTTCAGGTATAGTAATTTCACCCAAATCGGTTGAAAATAAGGGGCTCAAATGTCTAGGTTGAAGAATAAAATTGAAAAGGCGGAACAACGGCGGTTTTGTATTTTTTCAAACAGCAATAAATTTTTTTCCTGGAAAACTAACTTCTCAGCCGTGTTAAGAATCAAATCCTGGACCAACCCACAAAATTCCATCTCAATCGGTGGATGTTGATTTTCGAACTTTTTAAAGATTTGCGAAAAAAAGTGGAATTTTCAAAAATTTCGTAATGTATAACCGCACAAAGCAAAAATATTTGAAATTTATTTGTATAATAGCCTATTATAATGTTCAATCATCAAAAGTTCTCGGTTACTACTTAGGCCAAGATATAACAAATAGATTTTGAATACTTTCACCAACTTTCTCGGGGTGAAATAATACACTATAATATGTTTAACAATTCATCGGCAATTTTAATCTATTGACATTTTGAAAATTGAATAAGGCTCCAAAGATTCTAATTACACGGCTGGTTGTAAGTACAAATGGGCCAACTTTACCTGGAAATGACAAGTGAAAGTAGCAGGCCTTCCAAAATCCACAGTTTGTGTAGCAGGCTCAACGGTAGCAGCTAAGGGAGCTGTAGGGTTAAGAAAATAAACAATTGCATTCACATTTTTAAGTACCTAGTTTATATTCTGATTAGGCACTTATTGTGCTTATAATATGAATGAATTCTTTACTAACCTGTAACAGTGAGAACAGTCTCAACACTTTCACTTCCAACTGGGTTATTCACAACACACAAGTATTTCCCTGAGTCATTTACACGTGCCTCCCGAATGATCAAAGTTCCTCCCAGCTGCTTCACTCGTTCATCCAAAGCAACAGGTTCTTTTGATGTTCCCTCCGTGAATTTATACCATCTAAACGGAAAACCATACACGTTCATCAGCTTTTGTTCATGAATTCCTCACGCACATGCATTGAAAAATCATAAAAGAATAGGTATAAGAAAATAAAAAACAGAAAAAGCAACATTTCACTTAACCCACATTAAATTACGACAAAAAGATTATATCTGTACTACAATACAATTAGAGGCAAACCCAAAAGTAACCCACAACAGACAAGTGCAAAACCAAATAGGTGCTGGGGCTGGGTATCTTACTTTAGAGTTTAGAGAACCGAAATATCTATAAAACTGCCAAGTTATCAAAATTACACCGTGCATAAAATATTAATCGTAATTTTAAGATTGTAAGTAAAATAGCGGATAAAGTATATATTTAGTCTCATCACATATACTCGTATCAACTCAATCAAACTGTAGGTTAAAGGTCATGGTCAAGTGAGGATTAATAACCTATATGATGGTTGTGGAAAAGCTTGTAGGGCACAAATGGCCGCCAATGAACTTCCAACTTTGGCTTCTCTTGTTTCCAAAATATTGGCGGCCCCACGAGGTTGAACCGCACCAGTTGGTTCTGGATAGGCACCATTTAATTACTTAGATATTGGGATCAATCGAATCATGATTAAAAATGATTACACACACGGAATTAAAAACTATTTAGGTAATGTCGGGAGACAGAAAGTGTTGATTAATATTTAATTCCTTGACCTGACCTTTCACCTCTTACAAAAGTCATGTACAACAACAATCTAAAGGTTAACTGAAAACAAGGAGAAAGTAAATATCTACAGCCTGTTGTCAAAGAGTAGCTATAGGTCAACCTGGAAACTGGCGGCGGGTGTGACTGAGCTTCACAGTGTAAAGCCAAGTCAATACCCGTATCAGATCTCACACGTTGCCATCCGTCTCCATTAAGTTTAGGTCCTGCCCGCCCCGTTGGCTCTAATCACAACCATTACCCAACAACATTCAAATGTCAACGCAATCATAAACCAACAAACAAAACTGACATCCGTTCATTCGCATAATTTCTCTCCGTTATTATTATTTATTGACACAACCGCACAAAAAACTTTTAAGTTAGTTACTCATGAATCTTTTAAAAAATTGCGGAGAGAAATTGCACATTATATATTTCTATGTTGTCCAGAAATTCACAATTCTCCAGAAAGTTCTGGTTTCAAGCCATACTAACATCAATCATATAAATCATTAAAATATTTCAAGCCCTTTACGCCTGAATGTTGGCAACGCAAGATTATATTAAATATTTTTACAGTAGCATTACGCATTTGGCTTATTATGCTTTTTGCATTGTGGCTGAGTAACAATCTAAAATGGCACGCGTTACTAAAAGCCATTAAATGTTATATACTTAGGTAATTATTGAACTATAAACAACAACGGAACGAAGAAAATATACTGTGTACCGACGAACCTGAAAACTGGTGCAGGAAACCCCTGAGCGTCACAATGGACGTTGAGATCCTGACCGTTCTTCACTACTTTGACAACAGTCGTATCTTTGAGAAAAGAATCGCGAAGACTTGGTACAAGAGCCGTTTGTGGTTCTACGAGACAACAGAAATGTTACATGCGACTCATGAATTGACATGCAAACAGTAACGGTATAGTGTTGAAAATGAATAGTATTATTAGCAGACATACACTATAAAAGACTATCATGTAAAAATATATTTTTAAGGAAACAGAAATCTTTTAAAAATAATTGCGTCATAAAAATAAAAAAAATAAATTTAGACTTCAGTATTTTAACACAATGATTTACCAAATACCCGTCATTAGTAGTGGTTTGGAATATTTACAAAAGCTAGATATACTAAAAGATTTTCGAGACGATATTTTATTTACAAAAGCTAAGTAGACCTAAAATTCGGTGTAGGATATCCCTGAGCATCACAAACTATGCCCACCCCTTTTCCTACTGCAATATTTTCTCGACGAAATCCAAAACTTTCTCCGTCTCTGACTTTAGGACTGACGCTTGTTTGCGGTTCTAAAATTATGGAATGTTAAATTCTACTAATTACTTCCATTACTCTTGATTTTGAACTATATTTCGAATCATTGCGTATGGGCTGCGACTTAACGCATTTCAATTCAATTTGTTTTAAATGAATGCAAAACGAGTTCAACTATATAGGGAAAACGGTTTAACACAGTAACTTTGTTGCATATTATATTAACTATGTATTACTTAAAACTTGGTGGAGGACTCCCTTGAGCCTCACAAGAAAGAACTGAAGCTTCACCAGAACGAGTTATCAAATGATGTCTAGTTAAATGGGGAATTTTGGGTCCGACTCCAGATAAAGGTTCTGAAATTAATTGTGTTTCCAAAATCAATCTAAGAATGACTTCCTGTGTTAAAAGGGTGCTAGAGTCTACTGTATGGTGTATAGGCTGTGACGAAGCGACAATTCAGTGGCTTAAAACATTACTGTAATTTGAATCTCGTTAATATTCAAAAATAATTATGTACACAAAACTTGGAGCCGGATATCCTTGACCCTCACAATTAAGGACTGTAGTCTCTTTTGAATTGGCTATTATATGATGTATTGACATTTTTGGTAACTTTGGCCGAACTCCAGAGAGTGGTTCTAGAGTACAATTTCACGTAATTATTGTTCGATAAATATAAAAACTAATTTCAATGCAACCGGAAAATACTGAATACATTCCCTTATAGGCTGTGACCAACAAAACATAAGATCAACTTATTTGTTCAACTTTTTCCAATAATGAGTATCTGTTGTCTACTATCTTTTCAAGAAAAATGAGTTATTACTTAAATCCAGGAGCTGGATATCCTTGAGCCTCACAGGACAGTACAGCAGCCTCTTTAGATTTCGTAATAAGATGTGGCAGCGACAATTTAGGTAGTTTGGGACCTACTCCTGATAACGGTTCTAACAAGTAGCAATAAAATTTGCTAAATTTGAAGCAGTTCGTAAACTGAATACAACAAGCCACCTTATACTTATATGATTGGTAAGTCAGAGACGGGAAGTAAATTTGCTTCGTACCTTATATCTTGCTAAATTTAACTCAGTTACAATATGTACAGAAAATACATACCACATTACTTACTATATGTTAATCAGACCTTATTGTACACTAAATGTCATATTATACTGAACCT
>JAQFYB010005061.1:0-14828 GCA_034694085.1 Pogonognathellus longicornis | reverse complement strand
CAGCGACCCGCCAGCCCGTACGGGTTCGGGTTTACCCGAAACCCGTACGGGCGCCCGAACTCGGGCAACACTCTAGTACATATATACTCTAGTCAGAAACTACAATCCTGGACAAAACTTTGTGTACCACAATGCTCCTATTCAACTCCAGTTTCTACTCGGCTTCAACTCTTCTACGCTTCTACTTTCACTACAGGGAATTTCTCTTTTCCAATCTCTAGATTCCCCAGATTCCCCTTTTCAGCTTGATTTTCCCAGAATGTCAACTTAAACATTAAAGTCTCCCTTTACACTTGCTTCTTATTTAAAACAATCCAAATGCCTTAATTTTTTATCACAGTAAACACATAGCCTAGTACTACAAAACGCAAAGTAGGTGTACTACACGAAATCAGATAAATTGTCTTTTTGAAAAAAATTCAAATCACGAACCATAAATTCAATTGAAAGAAAAAATGAAAAATTATATGCATTTGAGCATTTAAAAACGTTGGTGGTGTAACATATTACATCTACCGGCAATATAACATAGAACTAACCATCCTAGTCATAACACGGTTAGCAATAGTTCTCCCGAAGAAATAATTTATTTTTCCTAAAATTCACACAAGACGAAGAGTCATGAATCATAGGAGCTTTCACCACTTACACACATATAAATACATATAAGACACACATACACTCATGTCAGAGCTTACAAAACCCTTATATACATATTGTAGAAACTCAACACTGAAAGAGAGACTTGATAAAACGCAGTCAAAGAAAAGCAAGTCAAGTCACAACCACATACACATTCTACTACACACATTTATAAATGTACACTGTATATATACTCCCGTAGAAGCAAAGGAGGAGATAGAGAAATGCCAAGTGTAATAATAGAGCACACAATGCTAAAGTACTATTTCCATTGGTGAAGACAATATACGGCAGAGAAAAGCAACTGGGGAATCGTATCTCAAGTTTCCTTTTCTTCGTGCACTTTTACAGTTTCTATAAGTTGCATTTGCAGAGAAACTTAAGTAACACACTGCTGGGCCACAGCAAAAGCAAGTCAACCCAAACCAAAGGACATCACTAGCTCAACATTGATATCATACTCTTTCTCTCTCTCTCTTTCTTGACTCAACTCAACTCAAACCCGTTTTGCAAAGGATTATTCTAATAGAGTGACACACACGAACTATACACCAGAGATAGGGAAGAAAAGAACACTTCCATATCTCTAGACTGTATATATAGTGTGTAGTATGTAGTCGACTTGAGGCAAAAGGAGTGTGATATGTAGTACACCTTTTGTGCCATTTCTCTCAGTAATATTATTCTTAGCCAGTCAGTGTGCCACACCACGAGACGACTACATGGACTTTTAGCTACGTAAAGAGTGACAGTAATTTATCACTAAAGAAACTTAGTAGGTCAAACAACAGCAGGAATATATATTTGAGATATAAAATAATAATAGATTCACAAAGAGTAATTCACTCTCCTTTTCAGAAAAACATGTAGCAGTGTATCTCCAGTCTTCTTTCTCTTGTGTAAGTTCGTTAAGTAATGTGATGTGTAGCTATCAACTCAAAGATCATATGTCTACCCGTTTATACTTTGTTTAAATATATGATGCATTCACACATACCTACTACCTAGTAATATTTTGTCTAGTACAGATACAAATGTATGCCTATAGAATCTTTATGTAAAACAAGCATGAAAATAGGTATTACTTTTCATACGTTATTATATGTACAGAACTACAGATATAATGACACACTTTTGGTTGCATGGTTTATATTAAAGAAACAAAATAAACACACACACGTAAGTACATTTGTACTTCACATAAGGATTAATACACTGTACAATAAGAGAGCAGTGTGTATGTATACATACATAGTAGATGGGTGAAACACACAAAGAGAGGATATCATAATGAAAGCTCTAAGGAATAAAATACAACGATCTGTCTAGTGAAGTAAGATAAACTTACTTGCCATGAGAGTTGAACGACTAAGCGAATACACATTCACTTTGCTAAAGGTTTGTGTTTTGTGTAGAGTTGAGTGGATGCGTACGTTGTTGCTGCAGTCAGAGTGCAAGTCGAGAGAAAGAGTGAAGTGGGAGACAGAGTGAATGAGCTAAAGACGGCGACAAACGAACCAAGAAGAGACACAGAAAAGAAAAAAGAAAGACAAGCTCGAGTTTTGCTAAGGCAGATGAAAAATGAAGACGTGCCAAGATAAATTTTGCATAATTTTCAGCGGATTTGTTTTTTCTTTGACTATTAGAGTTCTCTCGGTGAATAAATGGGTTTATCATACGATATCATACTAAAGGGAATTACATTTATTGTTCAAGTGCTCTTATAAATGTATATATAAAAATATAAATTCTATTGTATTGTCTCATGTCTTACGTAGGTATTTGTACACAGTGAGAGCAGAAAGTAACCAATCATTTCAATCTTCTCTTTCTTTAAAACTCAATTAACACTCTCAACAAATGAAATGTGAAATTAAAATTATCTGCTATAGTAATTGTATTGATATTCTATTTATGTTTGATGAAACGTTTGTAGGCACGCCAGTCGTAAACACATTTTTTCTTCACACAGATAGGATCAAAAAATTTGTTCAATCAACAAAAATACACATACACGAATGTACTACCTATAGAATCCGAACGTGCATATTACAGACTTTTATAGAACTTTATGAAACATCAAATATTGGCAAAATTAATTTCAAATTTTCTATGCACTATACGTCGCAAATTTTTATATATCATTTTTAATATTCTTGTTTTAATATTATTGGATAGATCCCTCTCATCCTCTTTCGTCTAAACACTGTCAATCGGAAATGTACTTCGGATGTGTGAATTTGTGCTATATGTACACATGATGGTTCAATATTAATCTTCTGCATCATCCTATTGAATTTAATGTTATTATAAGTAGCCTACATACTGAACCGTACATAATATACCTATCCTACTTTGACACGTTAGCTCTTACCTATCCATAATAACATATACATGACTGTTTAATATGTAGTAGGTATTGAAGTGAAGTGTGCTATGTAAAGTAGTAATGTGGCATATCTGAGTGACAAGGGCTCGCACGTGAAAGTTAATTGAAGAAAGTAGAGCAAAGAAAGTACCTTTTGTGAAGTAGTACTGGTACATTTAGTGATCCTTGAATGAAAACGAAGCCTATTTCTGTCTTTCTCTTTTCTACTTAACACCAGCATTTGGTATTCTGTGTGCTTCTATTCAATTTCCTTGTAGACTTGTGTTAAAATTGAGTCTGTTTTTGGGACTGATCTACAACGAATGTGTGTAGGTCGTGTTGTGTACTGTAGTAGGATTTTATATACAGAGTGTAATTCTTATAGTGCACTTAGCCTCTTTGGCACTGTTTATACAGTCGAGTGCAACGCACTGAATCACTTTTACTGAAATTGACTGAAGTGCTCGTACAAACTACTGGTGTAGAATAACTGGGGTATCATTGCAATCCACGACTTCATAAATGAACATCGGAGAGTATCATTTGTGTTAGTTGCACTGTACAGAATAAAGTGATGTAAGTAGCCAAGTGTAATGTAATACTATTGCTATAAAACTGAAACTGTAAATATCTGTAGAGCCTGTGAAAAAAGATGAGTGCATTGTACGGTCGTGTATTATGTATAGAAGATATTGTAGCATGTATGAATATCCAGTACTTACATTTAAAGTGCATGAGACTAATTCTGTTCTTTTTTGTTTCTACACAGGAACATTTCCAGGGCGGAAGTATCTCTCGGGTAACAACTATTGGGAGCCATTTGCCAAACCCTACTTTGAAAACTCAACTAAGCGAGAAGTAACGACGACTGTTGGACAAACTGCTTATTTGCATTGTCGAGTTCGCAATTTGGGAGACCGAGCGGTGAGTGTGAGTATCAGACTATTCTCAATAGAATAAATGGACTTGCGAGTCAAGTCTCTATTCCATCTATCTATTTATTATCACTACACATATCTCCATATAGTAGGTCTCAGACATATATTTTATACACATACTTACTTATTGCTTTTATACATTCTAACTAAACTACTATATGGAATAATGGAATGGAGTCTACCACTTCGAGTCCGTCCAGCATCCCCTCATCCTTTTAGTGTGTAATGTAATATGGGACAATTGTTTAGTGTAACTAATGTTTGGTTTACTGCCACCATAACATTGCATATAAAATAACTAGCGGACCGACACCTATTTACTACTGCGGAAGATCTAATACCGCCACATACTTACATTATACCAGCACACTGCTACACATGTCTATCTGTATATTACACTACCTATTTTGCTGTATCAGGGAATGTATCTTTATACTAGACTTATAAACTAGTGGAAAATATTCGCAATAGTGCATGATACTAACCTGCACACTCTTATCTACTGCCTAACGATTTTGCAAACATTATAATTCGCCCACCTTTACTTTACAGGCAGAGTGTGATATCTACAGACTCAGTCTGGTGTTGCGGGTTCTCTTGTGAACGGGTAAAAGTTTAATAGTGTTGCAGTATAAAGTGTAGGTATACTTATACGTGTGGATGGGGATATACTTACATATATCAAAGTGTAATTGCAATGTGACTCGTGTAGAAGAGAAGTATTGTATGTATGTATTTGGATTGCTTATAGGAGGTGGGTGCTATTTAAATATACGACTAATGCTTTTCTCTCGTTGTATTAGAAGGATTTATGTGTCGTGATTTCTACAGAACCTTTCCCAAACGGTTACAACAATGAAATGAAATTTTCCGTAATTTTATTCGCCATTCACTTACACTATTGCAGCGAATTGCCCATAGCACGGTTTTTATTAATAAATGTCTAGAAATCTATAGATATATAGTCAAGTGCATTATGTTTATATTTAGGCTACATAGACTCAGGCTAGAACTTTTCCTCGCAAGACACTACATGCACTATGTATAGTGGCATAGTTGTAGGATTTGATATATAGTTTCATAGTATAAGTATGCACAAGTATTATTATGTATGTAGAATTTCGATTTGTACGGGAAAGTATAACAGGAGTATTTACGGTGGAGGTAAAACTACCGCAAATGATAATAATAGTTTTGTGTGTACAAGGTATGACGTTTATAAGTGCATTTTACATTGTTCAGTTCAGGTACATATTATACTGTTACATATATATATAGCCGAAGTGCATTTTTATCAAAATTCTACTACATTCACTATAAAATTTGATAGGATTGCATTAAGATCACGTTTTGCTCCATGCTACTAAAAGCGTAGGTGGGTTAGGTGAGTTTTGCACAAAAGAACAATAAATGGCTCGTGGTAACCGAATGGCATACATTTCTTCATTTGTGTTTAAACGCAAAGGCATGTTATTTGTGCTCTGGGGTTAAATGCAGTGAAACTATCATGAAAATGTTTTATGGGGCGCTGTATAATATTGCAGGACGAAATCTGCTTTGATTCAGGACTGACACAGTAGTCATATTACTTACAAACAGCAGGAGCAGTGCAGTAATGCAATAATTTACTTTGTTTTATGCGACATGGATTATTATGATGGTTGTTCTGTAATGAAATTGCGGCTTTTGTCCTATACTTTTACTCTAGTATATATTTAAATATTACTATTATAATGTATAGCCCAGTTTTTGTTTTCTTTGATATTTCCAGACTTTTTGCAAAACTTTTTCACAATGCATTCTGTACTATTTGAGAACCATTGAGATTCAGAATGAGTTTCTGTTCTCAGATTAAAAGTAATTGCAAGTTTTATGTATTTATTTTTATAAAGTCATAAAAATTTTATGATAAAAGCAACTTTCTCGTGAAGTATACTACAAATAGTAGAGAGAAACTACGAAATAAGAAAAGTTGAATGCAATTTGTATGAACTCATGTCATGAACCTATTGTAAATTGAATTTCATTAATGGCTGTAATAAATTAGTAGGCATTTATTGCAGATTTCTGTTTTATCAATAATTTACAATTAATAGTGCAATTTACAAATGTCGTGTGCACTAATTTGTGCAAGTGCTATCAGTTCTGCAAAGTAACACTGTGAAAACAAAGTGTATTGTATTTACTAGTGCTACCTATAATATTTATCGTTTTCGTTGTTACAATAATTATGCTGTTTATCACTACTGACACAACATTCCAATAATGAGGAACGTGTAGGTATGTTTAAAGTTTCTCTTGGCCTTAGAATTCATATATTATCTTAAGTTTCTCATTGTAAGCTGCCAGCAATTTAGCTTTTGGGCAACTTTCAGTAATTAAACGATCTAGGGAAATTTATACCTAATATTAGTATTTGTATATTGTATGTCTGCATTTTAGTAGGGTAGTAAATAACATACCTACCTCAGATATGTTAAAAACATCCACCACCTACACACAAATGAAATATCTCCTCATGTGAATATTCATACTACATTTTACAACACAAGGTGAGCCATATACTCTTCTAGATACATTTTGTGCCCTTTACTGTCCTACAGTCGAATAGTTCTCAGATTTGTTTGAATTATTGCACTTTCATGCAAAGTGCAAAACTCTCGTTAGAAATTTATGGCCTATTTATTTAGTCTTGGTAATATTGAATATAAATTCATTTTATGTAAAATTTTCCTCAAATACTCGAAAATGTAAACTATGACGAAAACTCACTTGTGTATTATAATACACATTGCAATTAAAGTTTAGTTAACATTTGTAGAATTGAAGAAAGCACCTACAAGTATATTGTAGAATTAATGAACTTTCACGAATGTGACATTTTACGACGTAAAAATAAGTGTAGACTATTGCAATACGTTTGTTTGTAAAAATTAGGTTAATCACCCTCAATCTCATTTACATTGACAAACACGAAATTAATGGCCGAAAGAGAGCTTTACTCTATATACACCAAATTGCTAGTTACAAAGTTGCAATAAAAACCCTATGTATCATTTGCTGACACAAAGATATTAGTGAGCCATTGTTAAACACATGTACCTATGTATTACATTAGAGTAGCGCAGGAAATATATTACGTAACGTATGTACACACATAATACAATACTTTTTGTGTAAATAGTTCTCTAAAGTATTAAATGAAAGTAGTTCAGCTAGTGTCGTTTTACTCACATTGTATGCATGGAAATACAAGGAGTTGTTATATGCAGCTTGAAGTAATGAAGAAAATACTAATAGTTATAGTTTGACAAGAATTGTTCGAAGTAGTAAAAGTTTTTGTTGAGAAAGGAACAGAGAGTCGACAACACGGTTGGAGCAGAACTAGAAGAAAAGAATGCTGTATTCACCTATACCTTCTAAGACTTGGGAGAGAGGGCAATTAAACAAAACACCTCATATTATCATCATGCCATAAGTAGTAAAAGTAGCCATGCTAAGAACGACATTGTAACACATACGACCCGCTTAGGAAAAGGACGCAGACGAAGCGTTGGGAAGAAGCAGTTTAGAAAATTCATTACATGCAAATGTATCCTAATTAATTGAATAAACTTTGAACATTTCGGGGGCGAAGTGGCGTCCTCGCAGCAGACACACTTTCTGCCGTGTATGTTGTAGTAATACTGTTGTAATCGATTTGAAACTTTTAATGAGGGTGTTATCATGCCTTGACTGGAAAAAAATCTTTGTATAAACGATAGAAATCCATGCTACATATATAGAGACATCCATGTATGTAGTATGTAGGGACATTATACTTATACACAAATACACACAGAGAGAATAGCTTAAAGCATGCCTGCATAAAGGCACTACTAAATTTACAAGGTATTTACACTATCTGTGCCACTCTACAGTAAAATTCTGCAGTATCCGACTTTTTAATGTCCTGCTGCGTATAAGTAGTAGGTATGCAGATATAAAAAGAAAACTGTGCTATTGCAAAGATATAGGGAGTAAGATATACCTTAAGGGATATAACACGGTATAAGGTTTCACTTAATCCTTTATAAATTGTCGGTGCAGTTAAGGCAATTTAGATTGGACATTTTATCGTTTTATAGGCGATTCTGAAGAAATTCAGCGAAAAGGCTAAATGTTATAAGTTGAGTAGATACGACTTTCTCTTATCGTACTCCAGGCTCTGTGCAACGTAAAATTGGGAGACGGAAAGCAAGGCCATTGGCCACCTCTAAGACTAACTAACATTATTACACATACATTTAAACACACACTATTCGTCTACTTAACCTAACTTATGAATACTTTGAAACATCCGTTGATTTCTCTACACGGGAAAGTTCCCCGTAGGTGATTTTCGTTAATGTGGTCCTTTACCCGCCTTCTACTGCGTATACTTCCCATATATACCTAGTACACATACCAATAGAAATATATGTATGCATACAATGTGTGCATACTCTCCGTTCTCTTAGTATGTGAACTATGGACTGTTCAATGAAATGTCCAGTGAGTATGGCAAGAAAAGTGCGATTGAGAGAGAAGAAACCGATGCGGGAGCTGAAAAGTAGTAAATGATTATGACACAGTGTCACGACAAGTTTCATTTCAACTCTGACTCCCTCATGCATCAGATAATTGTTTTGAAGGTCAATTACATACTTGCGTCGATTACTCCGCACCCTGCCAATTTGACTCTCCTTCCTAGCCTAGTTAGCTAAATGGGCAAAAGGGACATCCATTGTGTTACAGTTTTATATTTCATACATTTGATTACTAGGTACTGCAGGTACTATACTTTTATTTATACTATTACTAATGCTACTAGGTAGGTAGAAGGTACTATGTTTTCTTATTCTTATACACCTATAGGTGTTGAGTAAATCTACTTAATATTGCATTCGACACTGTTGACTGTTCTGTATACTCACTCCGACTCGGGCATTTATTTTATCATTATCATTTTACTTTATTATTTCTAGTCACACGATCCATTCAAATAACCTTTTATCCATTGCATTGAATTCCGAGTGGTGGAGGTTCCTTTCTTTACTCCGTGTGCTCAATGGTGTAGAGAAACTTGTGAAAGTTTCATTATTGTCTACGATGACAACCACGTATCTGGTGTCTACCCAATTTAACTACGACTATTCAATGAAATTATTGATCGAAATTGTAAAAGTTTTTCACATTTCCGCTTTAAATGCATTATTTAATGAACTTCTCTCGAAGAAAATAAATTTTCTGAGGAAAAATACTATCAAAGATAGGTACCTTCCATAGTACCTGGGTAGGTACGTTCTGCTACTACTACAAAAGAAAGTTAATATAATAGATGAATCCAACTAAACTATTCTTTAGGAGAAGAAGCTCAGACAAGTGGAGTAAAGAGCACAATATGAAGAAAACTCTTGTGCTGACTGTGGTGAGCTGTGAATAGAAGAAAAACTAAACCTTGAACTGAGTCGACCTTCATAAAGAATTTATTCATAATGCTCTCTCGGGAAGAATTCTGTATGCAGGGTAAAATTCAATGCAAACGACTTAAATACTAACTTTGCCCCAAGACACGTGTTTGTTTTCCACACTTTAATATATTTATCCATAGGTATATATACCGCTTGCCCGCTATTTACCTATAAACCCTTAATTTAACTGCTGGTTTCATAAAACCATAAAATAAATCCACACAGAAAACCGGCTTTTCCCAAGAACACGTGTAGGTACTCTAGGTACTTACGTTTTACTTAGGCAGATACCATAATAAAGACTTGTAGGACTCAAACGATGGGTTCTGGGAGTACTATAGCAATATGTAAGGTCATTTTACTTTTGCTTGGCTAAATTGCGTAAAATGCGTTAGCAGGATACGTACCTGAGTTGAAATTACTAGTATCTTACGCTTCATGCCGCAGTATTATTAGTATTTTTGATGAGTTCGTTTTCATTACTTTTGTCTATCACCGGCAAGGGAAGTTTCCCTGCGTTTATATACACAATGTTTGCCTATTAGTACTTATGGAGAGACTTGATACTGTGTGTATAAATTTACAATGCGTAAGGAAGGGCAAGTTGCGTAGGAGAAACGAATATAGAAATAGAGTGAGAGCGAATAATATGAAAACGCATTTTTATGAGCCGCATCTTTCCCCTTAATATCCTCCCATTAGGTTATTATGATTAAAGCCACCAATTTGAGCGAGCATTTATGTCTGTAGTGTGTTTAGACGAAAAACTAATTTCTCGACATGTTTATGACCACGCACTTTCAACATTTATCCGAATTCATAATCATCTTACTGTTTCCTTCTGCTTTCCCCTTTTGTACCTTTTCTGATTATTACTTCTCTCAGACAGAATCTCTTGATTGTGTGCCATTAACTGTTATACGTATGTGAAACTACCTTGTGTCTATTTGTGTTTCTGCTTATTGTTATTAGTGTTAAAGTACATAGTACTATGCTGCGGTTCTTGATACCCTACGCACGAATAATTTCTCTATAATTATGCACAGGTTGTGTGTAAGAGCTTCGTGTACGAGCCAAAGTGATAATAAATATATACGCAGAGAGCGTGTGTGCACGCCCGCCTGTATTTATTTGACAGACAATTTCCCTGGCAAAGGCAACTAGTTAGTATAGTGGCAGTAGTATTTAATTGTTTCCTTAAATAACGTGCATGTCTAAAGCTCTTAATTTCCTACACGGGTCTTCAAAAACGCTAAAGAAACGAGAAAGACCTCATCTTTCTACCCATTCACCTTTAATTTTCTTTGCCGCATAGGCACACATGTTTGAAGCTTTAAGCATTTAAGCCTCTATACGACACAATCGTTTGTGTAAAACTAATAATCATACCAACTAATCGTTCTTGCAATTCATTCATAAGTAGAGTTCTACTTTATGACTATTTACAGTCATCTCTTTATTTACAATCATATCATATATAATCATCTCTAATCGTTAGTGTAACATTAATTGCTGAAGGAAGAAGTAAAAGCGACTTGATATTTTCCAATTGTTTTCTCTAGTTTAACTTTCTTAGCTAAATCGTATATAAAAGAAACGAATTGTGACATGAATATCACCAAGTCTGACTTTTAGTAACAACAACGTAAAAACTTAGGCAATGGTACACAACGATGTCCAACTTGCAATTACAACAACCAAAGATGAGAGCAAATCTTGATAATATTTTTTCCCGTACGTGTTTGTTACAGCGTTTTCTTATTTGTGTATGTATGGTTTAGGATTTAGGTTACATAAAAAATGGCCATGCTATATAGAAATAGTAAATACTGGTGGTGCATTTCCGCTATTGAATGTGAGCAAGAATTTATGTCCTTAGTTTTCCCCTCTTTACCATTGCAATGGGAATGGGGCGGCATTCAGCCGTCTAAACGATAATGATCTAGTCTAGTATGTGTAAAACTGCACCGAGTCGACTTATAATAACACGTTGATAGAAAAGATGAGAGATCATCAAGGAAAAGAAGGCGGAGATATGCTTCTCCCATTCTACTTATAAATATCAACATTCATCATAGACTCAGAATTAGTATTTCAATCTATTGAAATTACAGTGCGCTGTGTTATCTCTGTCATTCAAAGCTATAAATGGCATTTATGGCATGCATGCACCTAAAATATAAATTTGGCCTGAATGCAAATGTGAGATTTAACATCATTATAGACATGCAATAATTGGATACTTGTCTCATTAAAAAATGCTTTAGAGTAGAATCAGAAGCCCAATTAAGCCATTAGTTCTAAAATCCACAACTTATACGAAGACCATAATAGTATTTATTAGCTCTGCGTGCTTAGAGTTTAAAATTTTAAAAACTGGGAAATCGTGTGCCTGTAGTATGTAAGTATGTAGCTACTAAATGAGCACACTAGCCTTAATTGTGGTACTGAATTGAATTTAAACTAGTAATAAAGTACAATTATGTGTTTTAAATACTCTTATTGTATATATGGGTTAGATATAGGAATATCTAGGCGTGTCTATAAACTATAAAGTATCTTAGGCCGTAGGTGCACTATTATAACTCAACACCTAAGGTATAACGTATCCCTTTGCGTCATGGGAAATCGGTGGGTGTATCATAAAAGTAAAATAAAATTGAAATGGCATAAGTGCCACAAAGACATTAACAGTGTACTTAAGATCGCATAAAAAAGTAACTCTTGTGCATTAGTGATATGCACAATACATATTTTCTCGTCAAATAAGTGTACGCTGTATACATGGAGCTTTGTGAATGTTTGTAGTATGTATGTGTGTAGTGTATGTAGGGGTATGCCTGTGAAGTATTTTCCGCGTGTCGCCTTCAATTCTACCTTGGTTAGTATAGTACCTATTATATTAGTAGTATTAGACTCCATATTCTGCTAGCAAATAGGATTCAGTTTTTTCCAAAAGTCTCACTTTACTGGAGTGTGTGGTTATATTAAAGTAAGTATAGTAATAACTATAAGAGACTTGGCTTGACCCGCTCTGAGGCTGTCTTTAGTCTGGATGGCAGTACTTATTTAATGGTTATGGGCGTCATAATGGTAATAACAGTGTAGCAAGAGGATGGAGTGGGAAGGGGGTGAAAATTAAGGAGTTTCTCTTAAGTGGTAATCCAGGAAAATCTCAAGTCATGTTCATAATCTACCATACACATTCACATACTCATACTACTATATGTATACTTAGGTACCATTCTCCCTCCTATTATTCAGCTGTAGTGTACACGACGCAGTTCCAAATGTAATACGTCGCAGAAGGAAGAAATGAAGAATTCACGACTACAGCTACTTACACTTACACTTAAAAACAGCCTGCCATTATTATTATTATTATTATTGTTTTTATATGGGACACACATACTATTTACTATTATAATCCTGGGAAACTCTCAAGTACTTACTCTTTTACTTTTATATTCCCATTCTCACTTTATAAAGTATTATCATTGTGTATTGGTGCATAGAAATACACATTGCTACATTATATTGGTGTAATATACAACAACACATATGGGTATACACAACTTTTTATGGAATATGTAGCGTAGGTATATTTATAGGTACTATACACATTTCCTTAAATACAAACTGTGATTTACGCACACATTGAGAAAGAACTAGGAGAAGAGTTGCGGATTTTTAAGCAGATAATATAGAACGTCAATGAAGTAAGTGCAATGCACAGATTCTCGATTCACGGGTGAAGAAAACAAGTTGAGAGTTTGAAGTTGTGTGTAATGCTACTTAGGAAGTATACTACAAGTTATTACGTATTTATGTGTAGGCATATAGAGCAATGTGTGTAAGAATGCATGCGAGTAAGTGTAAGTAGGTAGTGTAGAGTTGGAAGGAGAGCGAGAGTTACATACAAGGCCGCTTTAAAAGTGTCAAGGCATTGTGTTGGGTAGGTTGATTTGGCCAGACCAGACCATTAAAGGAGATTTAAAAGAAATTCCTCTTCTCATGAAACTCAGTAGTAGATAAAGAGTGACGTGAGATTTTCAAAGATTTCAAGAGTAATCCATCATTTTGAAACGGCTTAAGCTTTTTCTCACTTCCCACTCTCTTCTCTCTCAATCCTCTCTTGTTCTGCATCCTTTATTTCACTTTGGCAAAGTATCTCTGTTTCTCCACTCAAAGAGTGAATTGAGTGAGTCATATCCAACGAGGCTTTGCAGGGTGCTAAGAGTTTACTAGTTTGTGGATAGAAAGTAAAAGGAAAGTAGATATAGTTGGTAGGTACTTGTATAAGTACACTATGGGTGGTGTGTGATGAGACTATGGCTTTAATGCAGCTTACAACTCTGTTATAACAAGATGTGAAGTATTCATTCTTATTTTATACTTTTATTGACTTGTCTCGTTTCCTTCACTTTTAGGCTGATGTTTCACTCAACAAAGAGTTTCCAGAGTTGTTTTATTCAATGACATTATTATATTTTCATGCAATATGGCTGTTACAGAACCTGTCTCTACTTAAAGTAACGATATTCTTATGTCACTCACTCACAAGCAATTGAATAATAATTTCTTATAAAATCTTCAGTATATTTCGGAATCTTTTAAATAATCTTTCTACTGTACACAAGCTCACTTACTGACAGATTAAAAATTACTTAAGTACTTTCAAATAAATTATATTAACTTTTTTTCCTTTTGCATTACTACTATAAAAATCTCAACCAAGTAAGTAGTGTGTTATAGGTGTATTGAGTAAAGATAATTTTATGCATTCGACTTAACTTGTAAGATGTACAAAAAAAGTGCACATAGACTCAACATAGTTCACGTTTACGAAATAATTTTTATGTTCATGCATTTTTACTCGATCCATTTTGAGTCTTTGTTCCGGATTTCGGGGGCTTACATTGTTTGCAATGAAATATGCTGGTATATTATAAAATTATAATTACGTGTTTCAAAAATATAAGTAATTGTGCATCTATGGATTCCTCTCGTTTTTATAAATAAAATGCTTACAAAACTTTTACTAGTAGGTATAGGTATTAGATATGTAAGATGCATTCCGACTGAATATGCACACTTGCTTGCGCTGCGTTTAGCCAGAAACTCCAAAACTTTGATGATAAATGTATTTATTGCTACAAAACTATTCAATATTTCAAAAAAACACCAAGAACAAAAAATATTTTATATACTTTAAGGACTCTACTGTAAAAATTTGAAATTTTTTCGACATCCCCTAACATACTCATCCCCTGCCAGGGGCTCGCTCCAAAGTTTACTCCACTCAAAATTTCAACTGAAAATTAGTTTTTTTAATTATTATTAAGATTTGATAGTTTTCCAGTGGAGTAAACTTTGGAGCGAGTCATT
>JAQFYB010005060.1:0-14831 GCA_034694085.1 Pogonognathellus longicornis | reverse complement strand
CTACTATGGTATTATCCCTATCCTTGGTACCTACTAATGTATAAGGAGGTTTGCGCTTTGAAAAAATCATACGGTACATTGTGCTTAGATAGCACATTTAATATATGACGACACCTCGCCCCTTTTTCTTTTCTATTTTCATCAGCTTTCATCCACCTTTTCAAATTCGACCTTGATTTAAGAAACCCCTACTCATGTCATAATGTGCAAAAAATACTTTAACAGTTCCAAAAATAAAATGACAATGTATAACAACTTTCGACTTTAATTTGCTTAATATGCATGTACTTGCGTTTCTGTTGCGTGGTATGAATAGAGTTAAAAAGTTTTACCATCGGACATGAGTTTCTTTTTTGTAATACAACATTCAAGTACTGTATTTGCCATTATTATTTTTTAATGAAAAAACCTCTACTCATGTCCAAAACGAAATAAGAATTGCTTAAAATCTTCTTTTCGTTATTGAAAATTTAATTCATCATTAAATAAGCAATTTTACCTACACAGCAAACTTGATTCTAAGTCCTAAATTAAAAGATTCAACAACTGAAAAATGCATTTTTCTTATTGCAGATAAAAACAAGAAAGTAGAGATCCCTTCTGAGTACGCTGACTTGAAGAGGACTTGTTTGCGATCATCGACATTGGATTCGGCGACGAAGCTGTTAGGGCCTGCCCAACAGCCACAAACGACGGCATCCTCCTCAAGTCTTCTTCTGCACCACCATCACCTCCAGCACCAACATCACCCGGCAAACCAGCTCCTCCGTTGCGACTTCCCGGTGAAACAGCAGCCTGTGGTCGGAGGTCCTCAGTTGAGCAGTGGTCAATGTATGGACGAAAACACAAGTGTTCCTTTCGCTGTTCATGCGGCAGCCACAACGGCAACTTCAGCAGCCACAGCCGCCGTGACGACAACGAAACTTCGTTCGTCTTCCATGGATGAGCTCCGTGCAACAGGTGCACCATTTTCTATTTCTCCTACATCCGCTCTTTCTCATTTTTATACCTCAAACCTCCACTACACTCTTTCCCTAAGTACATTCCAGTGTACTCTTCCCACCTTCATACCTCTCTGCTTTTTATTGCCAACCAAATATTATATAAAATAATACTATAACAGTCATGTAACTCATTTCAGTCCATACATAATAACATTGGAGAATCATGCTATGCATGCTACATACGTTAGAAATAGGATCTATTTTATAGTGTTAGTATCAGTATTTTAGCTAAATA
Organism: Pogonognathellus longicornis; assembly: GCA_034694085.1. NCBI lineage: Eukaryota > Metazoa > Arthropoda > Collembola > Entomobryomorpha > Tomoceridae > Pogonognathellus > Pogonognathellus longicornis. The sequence continues at coordinate 13,592 of JAQFYB010005060.1, read as the reverse complement.
GATAAGATCTCCATGCATGCAACCGGCTACAACGTTTCCATCATTTTCTAACTAAAGTATATATAGAGGCTAGGTACATGTAGGTACAAACAAGAGCAAGTACCTAGATTTGATGATTTTCGATGCATTTGATAATATTATTGTATTAGTAGGTTCCTATGTGTACATTATTGTATTGTATTATGTTGTGGTCATCAAATTGTGATGCTTGTACATCTTTAGATCTACACTTTATTTTATTACTGAGAGTAATATCATCGGATTTGTTTTTACATGTGTAATACTATGCTTACCATTTGTAATTAAGATCGTATTATATTTGTATCTCAGAGATATGTTCGAGTATTGTATTTAATTTAGACGGACACTGAACTCTTCTCATGTTTTTCCTAGGTTTTTCCTACTGTGAAATTTATTTCTGTGAATACTCAGCAACTAAAAAATCTTTATTTTTTGACAATAAGACGTAAAAGATTGTTTTTGTGTAGTACAAATATATTATGCAGCACATTTTGTGTGATATATGCTTAATGTGTTCCAATTACATTTTATGCAGCGACAACGATTTCTTTTAGCTACTCGGCTACTCATAATATAATTTAGAATAATATCATGACTGCACATAATTGTGTATTTATTTCCAGACACTAAAACTGCTGCTTGCAAATACAATTGAACAACTGTCAGGGATTGTGTTGGTGCTTTGTAAATAGAAGAGGGATTGTTTATCTTATGTAGAAATTGAAAGCTTATTGTTGTAACATAAACGGCCATTAAATTGCCTTCCACAGTTTGCAGCAATGCGCAATGTAGGAAATCTGTACTTGCTGTACTCTTTCATTTTCAAATTATCGTGTGTTAATACCATTCCTAAAACTATAACTATTACCATTATATGAAGGTACTTATATAAAATCGTTTTTTACTTCAATTCCTTTATAAATCTGAATTGTATCTAAAATAAGATAACTTAACGTTGATTATATTTATATTCTTTGCATCAATTGTAGTATAGGCTATGAGTTCATGTGAAATACAAATAGAAATAGTACCTCGTGGTAAAACAGATTTTGTCTAAATACACTGTAGAGAAACCATTTTACCTATATAAGTTAACTTTATAGTAATTTATATGATGACAATGATTCATTAACAAACTCTTCATTTTATGCTAAGATTAGGGTAGGTACAGATTTTTAACTTAATATTTTGATAAAAATTACAAAAGAAGCACAGTGTGTCTTTATTGTAACACTACAAACATAATATACCTAGATGTGCTATGCACATCCTTAAAGCGACAATCTTTCTTTTTGGTTAATCCTAGAAATTGTCTCTCGGATGACTTTCTCAGACCTTTGTTAATATACATGAAATAAGGGAACAAAATTCGTTACTAAAATTGGAAAAATTGTAATAATTAATATTAATGCCGAGTGTATGGAGTATGGAAGTGGTGTATGAATAATAATATTGTTGTTCTTGTGAAACACGAATGTGTTTTAGGCAACTTGTCTTAAATGGCATAGATTATGTGTACACACAACTCATCCATGCAATAAAATATGATTTTATTGCAGTGCCTCACCGAGAACAGTGATATGATAGATAATATATACTATGCCACCAACGCAACATACCACTGCACTGCCACAAGACATACATTATGCATGAAGATGTTTTCTTATGTAGTGTGAGTGCAGTGTGAGGTGAACGTTGGTAAATCTTGTGTATGCAAACGGCTACGTCACTTACGTAATCGTTAAGAGAATAATAATATTTATTATTGCGAATATATAATTACTAGTAAGAACGGTCTCTCTCTTTATACGGACTCCACCACACATAATGTAGTACAAGTAGGTAGTTGCTTGTACTTGTATTTAGTTGGGAATGGCAATACAATATTCAGTCGGGCTCTAATATTATTCTTATTAGCACTGTAAGTGAAGTGAGTCTAATAAAATATTTATATATCAAGAAGAACGCTATAATAACTAAAGACACATTATAATCAAGCCAGCTACAGGGACACAACGCAAAAACGTGTACACAAAGCAAAAGCATAGGAATTATTCAAACATTACATTCATACACCGAATACACACAACAAGAAAAATATCTGCCGAATGTGCAATGTTCGTTGGTTTTTCTTTTGCAAAACCTTGAGGTTTGAAGACGACAGTTGTTTTATGTTTTGTGTGCGTGTGTGCTTTAGCTTGTTAAGTAGGAGCGGATTTATAATCAAAGCAATCATGTCTGTCTGTCTGTCCGTCGGTTCGTCTGTTGTGCAAAAATATCTTCAGTAATAATCATGTATTTCTACTCTGCTCCTTTCGGGGTCAGTTTTAGCAAATTGTGGCTATCTAGTAGTATTGAATATAATATATTATATATAATAATTAGGATTCAAAACGTTGATCAACGTTGTCAATACAAATCTAGTCTTCGGTAAATATAGTATAAATTTTTTTAGTGTCGTCTCACAGTGATAGTCATTAGTATAGTAATTTTAGTACAACAGTCACTACTTTTTTATACTGTTGTTTAGTTTATTGGGACTTGGGTTGTTGGAGTTTGAGCAGCCAAAGAGCAGCTCATAGCAACAAGCGCAAATTAAAGTGAAATATCTTGAGTGTGGTGTATTTAGTAGCTGTAGGCCATCAGTTCACAATAACAATGCAAATCTGTGCAAATTCGTATAGTTCCAGGCCATGGTTAATGTTACTGTGTTATGCTGCAGTTGAATATACAGGGAATTAGTAAGTTATCAAATACGTTGTCGTGTCTTTTGTGCAGGTTGAGATAAAAGTACGAACTAGTACACGAGTACATGTAATTTAATGCAAAGTATAAGTGCAAAGTGGAAGGAGGGAAAGAGCGTTACTTTATAGCTTCATAGTAACACATGTGTATATGCAAATCATAACAAAACACTTGCATGCCTTTTTGCACTTTAAGTATAGGTTTAAAATATAGCCTGGATATGATATGTGGTGTGTTCATGGCTCATGGTGTTTTGCGGATGATGATGATTCAGGGCAGGGGATGATCATGAAGATATTGTGTGAATAATGGACGTACACGGGAGGAATAATGGACTACGAATGCAAAATGCCTTATTAGCATTGTATATTGAAGTGTAATAATATGCGAGGTCTGTGGTGCTATAACATCTTTTTATTAAAGTTGCACTTTTCATTCTCATGTTTTATTCTGTTTCTTTTTTCTTATTTGCTTTGCTGTACGAACTCAGTCTTCTTCATTTTAAAATAATTCCTTTTGTTCGTAACAAGTGCAAGTGTCAACACCTCATAATATTAAGCCAAATAGAGATTCAGAAAATATCCTGTCTTTCTAGATGTGTCTTCATCGTAGTTAAATAAATACATGATGAGTGTCAAAGATAGTCTGGAGAATTTGCCCGACTTGTTTGTTGATTTTGATAGCATTAGTATTAGTGAGTACCTACACATTAATGTCATGTTGTATGGAATATCCGTAATAATTAGGTATTTGTAATATTAATAGTATTCTTTTGTGTTGCATTTTAGGTACAGAGGAACATTGGTATTCGGCAGATTCGGACACGGAGCCGGACTCATTGATTACAGCTCTGGCTGTCCCTTCGGAAATTTCCGGAGACCTTGTTATAACTCCCACGATAAACACAAATACCACATCATCATCATCCGTCTCGCCAAACAAATTGGAAAATCGCCTGAGCAGCAATACGAAAATAGTCGATGATGACATCGATATCAATTTCGCAAGCCATAATAATAACTCCGCAGGAAGTGTTGGTGTCCACCATAATATTAACAACTCAATCGCAACCGACACTTTACCCACAATAGACATCAGGTAAATCAACATTTCATTTCCCTTTTGTTAACTTTTTGTATTTAACTCATTTTGCAACGGTGGCTAAATAATTTTAGATTTCCATTTGCCCTAGCAAAACGTTTATAATTACAAGTTATTAATTTTTTTTAAATTATTGAGCGAAAAATATTAAATCTTTGGGATTTCAAACAATTCTGGTGCATAAATTATATTTTTTATGTATGCATTACACGTTGTGAGTTTTTGTACAGCAAGCTTCGAACAAATGAGTGTCTAATGACACGTGAACATTTTTGGTTTTGTAGAAATGGAATTCATGATGTGCCCAAAGCTCCAAAATTTCGACGAGGTTCAGGGCTAAAAGAGAAATGGAGAGATTCGTGGAGCCATTCGAAGACGATTTCGAAGAACGGGATGGATGACGACAATCGACTCACTCGGTGGTTTTCTCTGCGGAAGAATCACGTGAGTATAAATGAAGATGGGGGACACAATCGTCACAGTACACTACCACAATTGAGCGAAGAGGATTTGAAACGAATCAGCTTCATTGAAGATGAGGAAGGGTATTGGCCTCGAAGACAAGTCCAACCTCCAAGTCTCCCAACACCTCCTCCAGACTTGACACCCGGACAGGTCACCAGAAGACACATCGTGGCCGCCATCGTTCACAGTGAAAACAATTATGTAGCAGCTCTACAACGACTAGTCAATGTAAAAAAACATTCTAGACATTCTAGACATTTGATCTCATGAGTTCCAAATACTCAAAATTATATTTGATTGAATTAAATTTAAATTAATACTTTAAACTTAAAATATTCTACAGGAATATAAAAAGCCTTTGGAATGCAGCCACCCGGCCATTCTAAGCCATTCAAAAATCTCAACAATTTTTCATCGTGTTCCGGAAATTCTTCAGTGCCACTCTTTATTTCGGATTGCCTTAGCTGAGTGCGTTCGACGGTGGGATGCGGATGAAAAAATCGGGGATGTTTTTGTTGCATCTTTCTCAAAGAGTCTAGTCTTGGATGTGTATTCGGAGTTTATTAACAATTTTGGTCAAGCCATGGAGACAGCAAAAATCGAAGCGAGAAGAAAAAGCGCCTTCGCAGATTTCCTAAAAGTTAAACAAATGACGGCTCATGATCGTTTGTCTCTGTTCGGGCTGATGGTCAAACCCGTCCAACGCTTTCCCCAGTTTATTCTTTTGCTTCAGGTACAACATTTTTCGATAAATTTCAACATTCTCCTATTTCAAACTTCTAACTACATTTTTTCTAGTACTTGCAACATTTTTCCATTCTGGCGAAATTATTCACATAAGCTGTTTTAATTTTGTACAGGATCTGTTGAAACACACTCCAAAGGAACATCACGACAGAATGTCGCTTCAATTGGCTCTAACGCAATTGGAGAGCCTGGCGGCCATGCTGAACGAGCGAAAACGAGAGTCTGAGCAATATCAAGCTTTTAGAGAAACGATAAAATCAATCAGTGGGGGGAAATTTGTTCTGCTGCGTTCTGTCATGGATGATCCGAATAGAATTCTTCTGCGCCAAGACGTTGTCACTCAGCTTGACTTTGATGGAAACGGGGGGAGTGTAACAAAGTCTAAATGTCGAAAATTACTGTTACTGAATGACATGCTCATTTGTGTTGGACTGAGTCCACAGGGTGGCTCCAATAACGACCACGGCAGTAAGGGGGGTGACAATCTATCAAATGGTTCGAACGGAGGAGGTCGAGGAGAAGGAGGAAGTAACAATAATAAAAGCGAGAAAAGTGTTTTTAAATGGTCGTTCCCCGTGAAGGACATTGAGGTGGAAGACATTTCGATTTCCCCGACTATGAGTCGTTTTGTGCAGAATGGAGGAGGTGGAAATGTTAGTAAAAACTCGAATGCGAAAGGAATTGATGAAGGGAATTTTGCATCGGTGTCCCTACTGGAGGAAATGCAAAGTTTAATGTACGACTATGAAGTGCTCAGTCGTGTTTTGACTTTAGTGTCTTCGTTGAAGTCCTCTTATGAAGGTCTCACTGAATCCTCTGTGAAAGAACTGATGATGGAAATCCAACTGCAAATTCGTTGCAGAGATGAACAAATTTCTTACTTCGACTCTTCCTGCTTGACTTTGCTCCTTGGATCAGCAACGAGTAACAATCGAGAAAAAGTCATGTTTCAAATGCAAAGTCCTGCGGTGAGAAATGAGTGGGTGGAGGAACTAAGATTGTCTCAGCTGGCTCTTGACTCGAATAATAGCCCTGCCTGGGATATTCCTCACGAGTCCCCTTACCCCCTTCACAAACTACCTCTCTTTGTCAGAGCTTTACCTTTGTCTAAATCTCCTCACATGACCACAGTAAGATTCTAATTCATTACATCCTATTATTCTGCTGTTTCAAAATTATTAGACATATTCAAGTGCACATATTAATATTTTTTAATATTTTTTTTAAATATTTAAAAACAAAATTATAGTTCAAAAATTAATACAACTCTGAATTTTATTAAAGTACCTTAAGTTATATTTTCTAAATTACTTTTTTTAAATGGGGAAAAAACACTGAAATGAATAATGTGACTTAATTTGTTTCAGGTGAAGTGTGGTTGTTTTTTCACACACACATTTGTGAGTCCAACAGGGAGATCTAAGATTTTAGATTATCTGTGGGTGAGCAGTACGGATGGAATTTCATCTCATGTGACAGCATTCAAATCTCAGCAAAACACTTTAAAAGAGGTGTCATCCTTTGATTTAGTAGAAGAGAAAATTAACGCATTTCTCTTTGTGTTGGGTCGTGTGTGGGTGGCAACTGACAGCAGAAAGTAAGAAAAATTGTGCTTGGAAATTACTACGCTTGGATTTTGTAAACTTGGTATATATTTCTAACGTTGAAAAATGATTGGGTTTTTAGAGTGATGATTTATGACCCTGCTCACCCTGAAGGAGGAAGTAATATGCATTGTCTTCTCTCAGACAGTGTTTTACAACTGACTCTTTTCGAAAATATTATCTACGCCGGACTGGCAGATGGAAATTTGGCTGTATTCATGCAAATCAAAGAACCGAAAACCTTGAAACCAGATTTAGTTATCAAAATCGGATGTGACAAAGTCACCTCTGTATTCGGCTCACGTGAACATATTTACGTCTCCTGTGGAAATTCCGTTGTGACCATCGATGCAAAGACTCATATAATAGAAGTAAGTTCGTCACTTTATTATTACGAATACATTTGCTCTACTTCTGCACAGAGTTTGTTTTGTATGAAAAATGTTACTAATTTTAACTTTATTTTAATTTTTTCAGAGAAATGTTTCTTTGACACACCATCAAGGTCCTATTTCTCACATGACTTGTTCCGGAGTTGGTTTATGGATTACGACCCACGAAAGTGAAACAGTTTGCTTGTACCATTTAGAAACATTACAACACCTTCAAGACGTGAGTGTTGCTCCGAGTGTATTTCGAACCGTTCGCGATTCTTTCCGTCGTCAAAAGGGTTGTCACGTAACTTGTCTCACGGCTCACAAGGGTTGGTTGTGGATTGGAACCAATTTAGGCGTCGTATTGACGATCCCTCTTCCCCGTCTAGAAGGAGTTCCTATCATCAGCACAGGCAAAGCAAACGTTTCCTACCATGGATTTTGTGGCCCCGTGACTTTTCTCATGCCATTAACGAAACAACCATCCCCTTCTCTTTCTGCTGCCACCATTGCACGCAACAATAATAATTCCTCGAAAAACGATTTCCACAACATCTCAACCCCTCAAATTCAAAATTCCTCATCCACCACGCCGTCAATTTCTGAAAGTTTTAGCCAAGAAAGTGAAAATGCAAACATTTCGACCCCTGTGACGAGAAATCCAAAACTGAGTGGTTCTTCGAGAAGTTTAGAGCTTCCTGTGCATCCCGAAGAAGAAGACGACCGAGAAGTTGCTCAGAACTCAACTTCTGTTTCAAACGACAACGTTAGCATCACAACCTCAGCAATTGCTACAACTTGTTCCACACCAGTTACAAGTACGGCACCCACTACACCACTGATGAATCATAGCAGTGACACATCGTCGGGTTCGAACATAAATGTGAAGCTGGTGGACGGATGTTCGAGTGAGAATTCTTGCTTGAACAATAAAACTCTGGTCGTTCTTCGAAAAAAGAATTCCAGAGATAATATCGTGTCGATGAGAAATTGTAAGACTTTACCACGTGGAGGAACCATTCCTTCTCGCTTTAGCATTGACTCGGATGTTTATGGATTGTACGGGAACTTGATCAATGTCCGAGGTTTGGAAGACGAAGGAAGATTTGTTGATCCGTTGTATGACGCTCTGAGACGAAGCGATCCAGAACTTGTCAATTTGGACGTTAAAATCAATACACTCGACAGAAGAACGAAAATGCGAATGAGTCGTCCCAGATCTTTAGATTTGTCAAATTGGTCAGTTGACTCTAAAATCTCAGCATCATCGGACGAAAGTGTTGGAGGGGGTCTTGGTTCCAGAAATAGTCAAGTGGGGGTTGAGGCGTTGATGATAATGGACGGAGAATCCACGACAGCAACAACGACAATAAATGGAACGCATCAACAATCCTCTGGAGGAAACACGACGACGGCGACGAGTACAATCCACAATGAACACAACCCATCCATTCCACAAGTTGCTCAAACTCAAGATTTAAATTACAACACAAATAAAAATATGCATTCGACTCCAACCACAACAAATACAAACAAAGGCACCAAAACCATCAGTCGACAACAACACTACAAAAAGAAAGAGCCCCAAGATAGAACGGTGGTGGTTGTCGTGGGAGGAAGAGGCTATGTCAACATGAAAACAACAACTCCGCTCCACCAAGATTATTTCAGTAATAACAACGGCGAATATGACGGAAAACTCAGCACTTACTTAAATGTGTGGCAAATGAAAACGTAGGATTTGTCCACTGAAGTAATAGTAGTGACGCATCACAAAAGTCGTCGTCACAGTCACAGAATGCAGTGAAGTTATTACACATGTGTACACTTAAAACTATTTTATATTTTAACTCGTTAGCTTCTTGTTGCGTGTCACTTGGATAGTAATTCAATATATTTATGGGTTATTATTAATGAATGGGCTTTTCAAATAAAATTAAAATGGCTCGCCTTTAAATGAGTCGTACATTATAATTATTTAATTATATTGTGTATCAATAAATACTTCTTACTTTGTGTTAGAGTGGCATGACAGAGTAACACATTGTTAATTCTAAACTAGAGCATGTTTAATTGTAAAAATTGTTTTTACAATTTTAGTACCTACCTACACAATATTTTACTGAAACTTTTATTATGCAGTTCGCTCCTGTTTTCAGCCATTGTCTGTAATATTATTAATTATAGTAGATTTTTATATAACTGTCGTAATTATTTATTCCATTTTACCAGTTTCGTTTTGAGAGTTTTAGTTTTAATGTAATAGGTGTGCGATAGTCAATGAGTACAAGTACATAATAATAATAATAATAATAAATAGAGCTGTGTCTCCACAGAACCTAATGTTAATTCCAGTAAAAATATTTATGTTTCCGTAGGAGTAAATTAGTACCAATCTACTAAAAAGTTGACAAAGTGACTATGTATTACATTATAATATATTATTTCATGTAAAAAGTGAGAGAATAAAATGTCAAATTCATAGCTGGAAACATAGGGGAGTAAGTTGGATAAAGAAAACCTCAGATAAGAAGGTAAAATAGTTGAAATAACGTGGGTGGGTGTATTAGTGAGGAATAATCATTAATTACCAACTGGAATGATAATTATAATATTTTTTGTTACTCAGTCACAGGTGTACACAGACGATATGTTAAACACGTAAACTTTAATCCTCGAAAATTAGAAATCTCAAATGTAAAACTCTTTTAGGCATTTCAAATATTTAGAACTCAAAAAAAGAGAAAATAGGGGGAAAGTATTTTGGGCAGTTGTGAACTTTAATAGCCTTGCAAAGGGAATTAAAACCTCAACTGTCTGTTTGGAGCTGTAAGGAATGACAAATGAATTTTCTTCAAACGCATTTCACACCCCGGTGTACTTTAAAGAAATTGCCAAAACTGTCTGCTTGTTGTTCGTATAATGACTACATTATAAAATATTGCTACTGCAGAATAGCTATTGCTAATATTATATGGTCAGTTAATGTAATTTTCTGTGTTACATACTAATTATTGAATGTGAGCTGCAAAAGAAACATGGCCTTATTGTTGTAAGTATTGATAGATTTATACATACATTTATCAATTATATCGTTGTTATCACTGAAAAGCTGAATGCTGTATGTATGGGTATATATTTATATTCTGGTAGAATATAATACTATGATAATAATTATAATAAATGTATACTACATTGAATGTCTATATATTTATTACTTTATCACTCATTATAATATGTCCTCAAACCGATTCATTTCTATTTAGAAATATTGTATCAACTATTCTCAAAGTTAAAGCTTAAGAAGGAATACGAGTGCCTTAGAAAACGTTACAAGTTGCTATTACATACTTTTGTCTGTTCGCAGTTAGAGCTTTCTTCTTCTTATAATTAAAATTGATTCTCCACTATATTTTTCCATTTTGTCTCTGCAGTCTTTTGACCATGAAAATGTCTGAAATATAATTACTGTTGTTGTTATTATAGGTTTTGAATATAATTTCTCATTTATACAAAGTGCACACTGCACGTAACAATAATAAATGATGCTATTTTATAATCTTTTCGGCAGCTATAATAATAATATGCTACATGTATATATTTGATGTATGCCTATTACAAAGCATAGAAGTGTTGGTAATTATATTATTGTAACTTACGGTAATCGACATCACGATTTAAATGAAGTGATTGTATTTTGAGACTCATGAAAATGTAAGTGTTAATGCAAGAATCTGACCAATCCTCATTCTTATATGAACGGAAAATAATATTTTGGCGCATTCAAAATTGTAATTAGTGGAGCTTTAATTTAATGAATAATTAAGGGCAAATTAATATTTTAAGAATCTAATGTTTTATCTGAGCATTTAGTAATGCAACTATTTACATTGTTTCTTTTTATTAAACAAAATGTGAGTGGCGGGTTAACTACATTTACTAATTTCTACTTTAATTGTTTTCAAATTTGTTACGTAATTGTAATTCGTTTTTGCTATAATTACAAATCTTAAGATTTTGTTTTGATGTTTATCATTTTATTGAGTCTATGTCATTGTTATACTTTTCTTCTCTTTATATATGATTCTAATTACACACACGGTGTACTCTGTATTGTTAGATTATGTGCACCGTTTATTTGATGCACGTTTTTAATTTGTCTGTAATTTCCATTTTTGTGAATTTAACTGTTTTTCGTTACGAACATATCTCCCAACATTTTTGTGTTTTGAGTCCAAATGTTTCCTTCAGTTCCTGTAATTCATTTTTCGTAAAAGTCTAAATTACCACAACAAAGAAAATTTTAAAGATTTTAATCGGAGGTGAATTTGTGTTTGGAAATGACAATTTCATTTGACGTTGACTGCAATAATTTCACAATCATGTGTACTGTGTTGATGATATTATGACTAGGTAATAATGTTATTACATTAGGTATTATTTGTTTTGTGTTGGTTCCGACCCACTGTAGAAGCTGTATTTAAAGTTTCAGTAGGTAGTGTCATTGTGTGTGAGATGATGAGGAAGAGCAAGTAATTTTTCTGAGTCTTATGTCAGAATGATGAGTAGATGACTTTTATTTGTTGGTGTAATCTCATGTATAATAATAAAAGTGGTGAATATTGTATTATTTTGATTCCTACGGCTTGCAGCTTGCGAGTGACAAGTTTATTTGATTTTATTATTCCTCGAATGTTAAATTCATGAACCCAATACCAATTATTCCCAATTTTATTTGAAACAGCAACAGCTGAATGTGAATAATATTGTGGTTTAAATTATTACAAAAATCGTTATGATTAGAATGACTACAGTAATAACCTTACACGTTTTGTGAAAACTTTTATTTTAATTGTCGGACTGAATAAATGCAATGTTATTCTTAAAGACCATTGAAATGATGCAATCCTCTTAATTGATCATATACAGACATTTTCTGACTTTTCTTCATGTAGGCATTTATTACTTTAAAGTTTGCAAACTAGTGGAATTGACTAGCCATTTTCCTTAACAATGATGCATGAAGATGAAACAAGAGCAACAAATAGGCAAGCGGATAATAAAAATAACTTACAATTAGCTAGGCCGCAGAACGTAATAACAATTTCTGGACCTGGAAAGCATCAATTACACATTTTGTTAAGGGTGGCAATCATATTTTGCTAATACATTGAAAATCATACTCCCACCATCGGACTGATCTCCTTTCACAGCAACCCAAAAGATCTTAAAAATAAATTATACTTTCAATGAGGACAACCTCGATCGATTTTTAGGCAAAAACTACCTGGAAGTAATTTAAATAATTGGTTGAAAAAGTGTTGAAAAAGTGACTTTTTACCAGTTTGGGTATGGGTAGACTATTAGCATTGGATCTTGGCTTCATTTATTAAGAACTTGGGCACTGTGAGACTTATGAATATTCATCGTTGTTTGTTGTTTCACTTTGCATTCAAAGACCTTAGAATATATAGTACCATAATATATTCTAAGGTCTTTGTCTGCATTATGCAGGTTCTGAACAGAGCTAGAGTCGTGATCTCTAGAGACAATGGAATAACAAGAGTTTGAAAGTATCTTTCAATGTACATAGAGGTAGATGGAAGAAAGAGTCTGTAGAAGATATTCACTCCATGCATAATAATATTATGAGCATTCTGACTAAGCATCTACCAAACTCAAAAGGAAACTCAAAAGGTTCAAGTCATATCCATTTTACAAAGACGCCTCATAGAAAACAAAGGCGAACTTGCGTTATCAATAAATGTTAACTTGAGATATGAATTTGTGTTCATTTCCTCTTTGTTTTCTATAAAATAATCTAATGACGCGTAGCCTTTGAACATGTGAAAAACTGGTCAATAATTTAGCTGACAAAAACAATCTCATTCTACTGTTCACAGTGGCGTATTTAGGGGGGCTTAGGGGGCTGAAGCCCCCTCCAAATGTTTGGACTTTACACTAGATAAAATCAGGTTTTTTCCAAAAACCCCAAAAAAGAGGTTTTTTCCATAAAAATGCTAAAGATCTTAAAAATGTCGTGCCACGCGCGATTACATTGCAATTTCCATTCATTTTGACGTTTTGCAAAATTTTACTCAAAGTTTTTTGGCGCTGCATGCGAAAATTTGACGTATACAACAAAGGTTTGCTCAAGCCCCCTCCAAATGTGAGACCCGGATACGCCCCTGACTGTTCAACCCCCATTGAAAAATATTTATGTACTTGAGCATGATCATAATTTTAATTTAATTAGAGCCAGGTGATATAATATAGATTAATTATTATGTAGGGTGGTTATTATTGAATAAAATTTTTTCAGCTTTCATTATTAGGAGTACTACGAAATGAATAATATTATTAATGCCAATGATATAGTTTTAGCAGAATATTTTACGTACATAATTTTGTGCCGTAAATAAAAACATATTTTGACAGTAGAAAAAATTACTGTACAACAAGGGCGTAGCCAGGATTTGGTTTCGGGGGGGGGCAAACTCAAAACATAAGGTATATATGTGCTCATTTTCGCGCG
>JAQFYB010005059.1:0-14832 GCA_034694085.1 Pogonognathellus longicornis | reverse complement strand
CGAGAGTAATCGAAAATACTCGAGAGTAATCGAAAATACTCGAGAGTAATCGAAAATACTCGAGAGTAATCGAAAATTATAAAAAAAAAGAAGATTAAAATCATTTGCTAATCACTAATAATATATGAGAAGAAATGACAAATAATTCAATTCGAAATTATTTGTGACGTGTCTTGGCGACTTAAAAAATTTGAGCAATCAAATGGCGATTTGAAATTCAACAAATCCCATTAGATTTCAGTCGCCAAGTTATGTAATTTTCCGGAAACCCCGGCCACCCACTGCATTTTTTAAACATTTTAAATCGGGGATTGATTGGCCCCACGTTGCTCGTGCCCATATATGGGCGGCAAAGGTTTCCTAACATCCGTCAATTGATGACGTGCTAATTGCCTTGTCCATGCAACTCTCTAATTTGGAGTCTCTTCATCAATGCCAATGAAGTATAAGAACTTTAACTATAAGATTAACAGTTTCTAGTATCATTAAACTCAATGTAAAACATGAACTAATCAATAATATCTTTTTGATTTCTTTTATAGGTTCAATTTACAGGTATATGTTATATGACTCTACTTTGTTAGAGTTGTGTTGAAGTGTGTTCAAATGTATATTCAAATAAACTATTTACAAAAAGAGTAAACAGTAGCGTCGCGTACTATAATAAATTTAATAAACGATTCCACCCCCAAAAAAAACACCCCCAGCCCCCCAGATAACATTCCCCCACCAACACCCTCCCACCATTTGTGACATAGGCTTGAAAGTATTGTTTGAATGTGCAGATGTACTAGTGTCAATTTATAACGGATACGAATATGTTATAAATTTACACTAGCTCAGTGCACAGATACATAGATAGATAGATTCTACACACAACGTTCTTATACAGTAGCTCCCTACTGAATAATGACGACATTAGTACACGTAGAGTTAATATAATATAATGTTCTTTACAACCCATGCACTGTTAGGATATCCAATATTATATTCCTTTTATGACAGTCGCCCTTTACAGTTCAATTTCTGATTGTTTCTTGATTGTTTAACGTACAAATGACGGTAAACCAAACATGATTGTTGAATTGTAAATACTTTCACTTCACAAATATAAAATACAATTTCACTTGCGCTCAATTTATAACCACCAGCAAAATGTTCTTGTCAATTGTGCTACATTTATTTTTCTTCGGACAATTTTATTTATTACCAACGATGGCTAACACATTTCCAATTGATTTTATCCCGTTTCGAAATTGCGACTTTCATGTAACAACAGACCAACATGTAATATGTGAATATTTGCTGGAGTCGTTTCTGCAGACAAATCAATTTTCCCAAGCGTGGACAATTTACTCTTTCACAAAAAGAATAGAACAGCAAGAACTTGAACAGACAAGTCAGAAGATCATCAGCAAGGAAATTTGTGACGTAAATGTTATTTTACGACCGGTAAGCCCTGAGCTGAATAGAAAAGTACTGGAGAGTTTTAGAGGATATCGACACAGAAGCTATTTCATCACTATACATGGTCTTGCAGTAAAAAGTCAAGTATTGAATATATTAGAAAAGCATGAACTATTGAAATCGTTCGATATTCAAATAGTTCATTTGTTTATTGATAAGAAGCGGGAACCAGAAATGTACGTTCGGTCTGCATTTGATGAAAGTTTATTGAAAGTACACAAACCCAATTCAAAACAGTTTCAACTGCAGTTGAAAACGGAAACACAATTGAGTGGATTAAGAATTGGAGTTATGTTGCCTGAGCGTTACTGTTCTTGTTATTATTACATTAACATGAAAATGGGCATTAAAGCTTGTGCAAATGAGCTCATGCAAGTCCTAATATTGGCCGACCACCATAATTTCACACTTGATTATCCGAAACTAACCAACTCCATTTCAATAGCGCCTCGCGATGGGTTCGTGGATAAGTATCGTATTAATGCAAAATACGTTCTTCTTGAAAAGGTTTCGTACAACTATTTTTACTGCAAAGAACAAAGATCGACTATTTCTCCCTTCCTGAGCTGGATTGAAGATGGCTACGACCTTTACATATGGATTTCACTTTTCATTTCTTATTTGCTCTTCACAGTCTACGCGTATTGGCACATTTTTACACTCAAAAATGTGAAGTATACAAAACATTCACTTTCTTGGTTGACCGGGATTGCATTTCTTCTTCAACAAGACCATACGCCGATCTCAAAGAAAGTAATTCTGATTTTCGCCTTTTTTGGATGGTTTCTTTCTACGTGTTACGAGTGTTTTGTGAAAGCTGAATACACAGCGCCCTTTGATTCTCAACCTTTCAACAATTTAATAGAAGTTTTGCAGGCTGGATATAAACTACAGGTTTTTGACTTCGGAAATAATAGTTTTCTTTGGAAACGCACATTATTTCAAGTAAAGACTTTTAAAAGAGAAATTAACAGCACAAATAGCACTTACAGATACAACATTTCAGACTTGGTTTATTACGACGACATAGTACATTACCAGGCAAGTTCTGAAGAGGAGGTCAAACATTTTCACAAGAACAAACTATTGAGGGAATTGGCGGGATGGGTGTACACTACTGTATCCTTCGTTAGATGCAATTGTTACATTTTACCCAAACCATTTCGAGTAGTAGAGGAATATTGGATTTTCTCTAACAGGTTTCAAAATATGCTGCAAAAATCGTTCACGATTATAACGTCGTCAGGCGTGGAAATTTTTTTGAGAGTCATGGAAGGGAAATACCATAGCAAGAAAGTGATTGAACACGGCGAAAGAATGGAGTACAATGATAGACAGCCGATTGCTATGAGATTAAATTTCAGAATATACACGGTATTTGTAATTCTTATCGTCATGTTGTCAGGATGCTTTTTTGTGCTTCTTCTGGAGTTCTGCGTCAGCAACATGAAATCGGTATGCAGGAAAATTCTTCGATATATTTTGCTGCTGCTGGCAGTTGTCAGTCTTGTCAGAGACGGAGTAAAACAACATTTTGGTTCGTATAGGCGTACATTTTTATTACGATTTCGCAAACAAAACGGCGATGACGTTGTAATAACACACACGGGCCAATGAATGATATGTGAAGCAGAACAAGCAAAGTTTGTCATAACTTATACATTTAAGTATTTGTAGTTATTTCCTCTTTCCTTATTATCACTTTGCTTATCCATCAGCCAGAAACTTCGTATAAAATCTGTTTTCTCTCCTGTACAAACTATGGACAGGTTTAGGAATATTTAAGTTGACATTTTATGCTGTAGAAGGAAATCATGGCACCAACATTATAAAGCTAAGACAAAAACAACTCGTTCAACATTATTGGACTTTACGATGGTTCCTCAAAATTTGACGTTTTGGTATAGTACATATTTAAATTGAGAAAACGATTGTCTTTAAAATGATGGGTCATTTCATTATGTGAGAGGGATTGTATTAGTTATAGTCGTGGAGAAAGTGAAGGGTCTAAAAAACGTGTTTCCCAGTGCAAAAAATTGGAGTCAATTTTATTTCAAACCTGACTTGGCAGCGCTTCAAATTTGAAGAATGGCTCAAATCAACTTTTGTCATTGATGTAAAAAAACATGAGGATTCCGAAAAAGTCATATTCAAAAAGAATCCTAGTCGTCTATGTTTAGTTACATAGCAAGGAAAAAGAAAGCAACCAACAATTAATTTTTTCTAAAATCAAATTGCATACAAGGTGGCTGAAGCCGAGATACTTAATATAATACAAAGCTACCTATCAGGTATTAAAGCTAAGAAACTGGGCTTTAAGATACAAGTCAGGAGAAGTGTTGCTAATTGCATTTTGGATAAAAATTTACGGGCTAAAAAAAGTTGTTAAAAAATCGGAAAAAAAATGTCTAAGCCCACTTTTTGCACAAGATAGAATATGCTCCAAATTTGCCAATTTGTCTTCTTGTTAAACGATTTTTGGCATAATGACAGGAAATATATTTGCCTTTGTTCCCTACGAAGGATTTTCCGAATTTCAAAAGCGTTTAGGCATGGCTCAGAAAAGAGTGAAAAATGGGTCCGGGAAAGCTCTAATCGAAACATTGTTGGTGAAACTGGGTTCAGTAGTATAATATGGAGTTAGGAGGATTGTTATATGTTAGGTATACGAATAAGTTCTTAGCATTCATGTGCTACGAATGATTACATATTCCAAATAAAATAGTCTAATTCAACCAAAGTTATGCCATTTGTTAATTTGAACGAGAACTTTTTGTCTTAGCTTTACATAACAGCTCCCGAGCAGGAGAACCGACACGAGCTCTTATGATCATTTCGGTCTGAATGTTTTTAAAGAGATTTGGAACAGAGTGAACAGAGGATTGTGTTAATCAGAATTTTATACAAAGCTTACCATGGAAATCATGAAAATCCCATAGATGTAGTATAGCGAGTCGCTTGCTCCAAATTATAGTAAAACTGCTATAAGAAGCATAGGGGTTTGTGCGTCGATTCAACATCCACACCTGCAAATGTAAACGCCCTACAACAAAACATGAGATCGAAATGAGCTTGGTCACAAATCAATATATTAATATTTATGTAGTTTTTTTTATTTAAAAGGGGAAAGTTTCTTTAATTAAAGGGTCACTGTGTACATAAGGCATCCAAGTATAACGCGTGTCCCATTTATGTTGTTAGTAGGTTCTTATACATGGGTTAGACTTGTCCCTTAATTTGCTCTATTTCGTAGAAGTTGCAGATATTTTGCAAAAACCACATCTTGTAGAGCATCGTTTGGCGCATTTAATGAGCAGTGACATAATGTGATAATGTTCTCAAAGCGCGTTGGCTAAAATCCAAAAATTGTTATGTTGAACAAATACACATTTCTTGTCTACCTTCAAATCCATTATTGAAGAGCAAATGTTAGATAGCGGCGTGTTATTATTCTGGAAACTAATTATTGTTTGTAGGCTTATTTTAAACCATGCGCCGCAAGTTTTACCAAGTCATTTTATATTTTAGTTACTAGTATGTACAACACTATTTAGTATGTATCATTTAGCATTACACTTTATGTTAATTCAACAAGACTTATTATTAATATGTCCTTAAAATAAAGTAATTGTCCTTAATAATGGGTCCTTAAACGTAAAAAGAATTTTGCCATAGATTTCTTTGAACTGCTGAACTCGTCCTTAGATTAATTTAAAATATTTAACGTTGCGAGCGTTGTCATTTATTTTTGTTCTTTACATTGTCAAATCAAATTTAGAGAATCATAGTAGAACCCTTGGACCTTCCACGTTTCCTTTTCTGGCCTAATGGCAGTTTTTTGCTGCTAAAGGGAACTCGAAATGATGCATGGAAGCAGATTTTAGTCTACTAATATGACACACATTCCAATTAGCGAGCTCTTCTTTTGTATCACTTTCGCAGCCAAACGATGACACAAACGTCCACTTTGGAGAACAGTCCGTATTTTCAGTTTCTATTGATTTGCACTCCGAATCCGAATATTCAACTAAACGGGCTTCTATTTTGTGAATATGCGAGTCTCACGAGTAAATGAAAGAATGAATGTACATTCCAATTTTATTCTAATTACCTGAATATCTCCATATCGACAGAACATGCATACGATAACACCTTATCAGTTCTTTCAACTTGACATTAAGTGAACTGCATATACATCTAGAAATCCGATTTGAATTTCATACAAAGACAACATCGTACAAGACAGAGGCTTACATAGAGTTACAACATTATGAATCTAAGGACGTTGTCGTTTTTACTCCGTGCTTTTATGTATTAATTCAGTAAGGACGATTCCTCACTTTTTCATGGCAAAATTATTTTATTTAAGGATCCATTAAACAACACCCATTCAACAATACATGCAATTTATATGTAAGGTTTGAATTATTATTTAACAATTCAATAGTGTACACTCTTAGCAATTATTAACGCATAACTTTTTACTACAAAGTGTATTGGGTTAAATAAACAAAATCCCAATCATTTATGTCTAATCTGAGTATTTTATAATTATATAATGATGAAGTTTAATGTCTTTCATGATATTTGTGTTATCTTCACTATTTTCAATGATATTACGTTCAATAAAGTGCGTGAGTTAGATTACATCAATCAAGGCAATAGAAATATGTTCATATTATATGTTGTACTTTGATTTTTTACATCTACGTAACATCCCCTAATCATTTTGGTTAACGGTGGGGGTACACAGCTAAAGCCTGTTTTTGGGTAAACTGCACAATAAGGGGCATTGGGGATGGTTGGACATGAAAGATTAACTTTCTGGCTAGTGAGCTTGGAAGAGAAACATTCGATTTTTTATTCGTGTGTGCCTGAAAAAAAAAATTAAAAAAATTTGAGTAGGGAAATACATTGCGGGAGCTGAAGAAATGCTTTTATTCGTGTTTAATCTTCTAAATGTAGAAAAAACGGCTACATGCTCACTAGATAATTGCTGGACCTTTCAAATGAGCATTTATACGACTTTCCACGTTGCGTCAAAATTTTAAAAACCGGCTTTTGGAAATTTCATTTTTTTTATCTAACTACATGAGAGCCATAGAGCGCATAGAATAAAATTGAGACTTGAGACAAATTATGGGTTGTTCGTAAGCAGAACAGTCAAGTAGCCGAATAATAATACTATCCTACAAATGCAAATTCAAATTGTGTACGACCACCACTTTTATGAATGACGCTTTGTTTGTCGCAATAATTAGTTCACCATACTCCTAACTGTACCCCCTCGTTAAGATATAGTTTCCCCGGTGTTTATTGTACTGCGGAGCGGTAGACTTGATCACTCTCCCATCATATATATATATAACACGTTCCCCAAAGTATCAATTTACATCATCAAGCCCAAACCCCTGGAGCCACAATCTTCCAAATTATGTTATTTTAAAAATAAAAATGATGGGAAGTGGCTGGCAACTATGAAATTTTGATTTAGTTAAAATTTTGGACATAAATGAACAATTAAAAAATTATTAGGCAGTTAGTACGTGTTAAACACTAACACATTCATAAAAGAAAGAAAAGAAGGGAAAGGGTAAAATTATAATCCGCAGGCCTTCAGAACCTTTCTATAACCTCCAGGGAACAAAAAAGGCAAAAAAGGTACCTTTTTTAGCTAAACAAGGTTGACTTTTTTTAAAAAAGGAAGCCTTTGCAGCAGGGGTAGGAAAAAAGGAATTTTGCTTTTATACCTTTCAAAGACAGAGCCAAATTTCGGCTGAAACAGACATAAAAAAGGTGTAAAAGGAAATGACAAAGCAAAATAAGCAAAAAAGCATTGCTATTTGCCTTTTTAGTTCCCTAATACCCTCAGCAAGTCAAGTACCTAAAATTTATTTCGTGTTAGTGGTTATTATTATTATTACTAATTGATTAACCCGTTCTTTGAACCGGTATTTTATTATTAAAAATAAATTAAAATACCCCATTCTCCATTTATAATTAAATCATTATCGTAATTGTTGCAATAAATATAATGAAAATTTAAGGCTGGCAATCCTATCTTGCTAATACATTGAAAAGCCCGCTCCCACCATCGCGCATCGGACTAATATTGAGTGCAATACTCCTTTCACGCAGTAACCCAAAAGATTTCAAAAATAAATTATACTTCCAATGAGGACAACCTCGATCAATTTTTTGGCAAAAACTATCTGGAAGTAATTTAAATCATTGATTGAAAAATAGTATTTTGGAAGAAAAATGGCGCCAATTGATTATCATTTAGTTATAAAATGGAGAGATTGTAAAATTGTTCATATTTTTCATACGCGTATATATTTCGATTATATGTATTATAGATATATTCTTTCGTCTTCATCGATCGTACCTTTCTCTAAGCAATATCACAAAGGAGTGACTTTCACATGACAATTGACAAAATATAATAATGTTGTAGCAACATATATTTGTGTACAAGTATATAAGAATACAAGTTTTGTTGAAGTATTGTATTATATTGATTTTAAAGCAAAACAGCCAAAGTAAAATCAACGACTAGATTTAGGAATATTTAAAAACTTTACATAATATGAACCCGCTTCTTTCGTAAACATTCACCTAACCAAGGTCTCTAATGTTCGCTACCAATACTTGCTTCTATTATTCACGGTCTGTAAATATCTTAAGTTTGAATATCCCACATTTTTGAAAACTCGATTTAAGGAGAAACATAAGTATAGGGTATTGTATCTCAGAAGCCGCAATAGCGTAGCCACGTAAGGCATGGGCAACTGAATACCCCTACCGGAAAAAGATGTCACCGTAAAGTACATCAAACCATGTGAATGCACTTTTTGGCGCTACGCAGGAATTTTATTCATTTTGTGGTGAATTTTGCTCCAATTTGTACAGGTACATTTATCGAGTGATAATGAGCACACGTGTACCTAATTGTGTAGATAGGTATTTGGCATTTCCATAATATGCATAGCTATCTACCATTCCTTCTTGTCGCCACGAAGCTGGACGACACATTCATGCATACTCTTCATGCATGTCTATTTGCATTCATTCCAATGTACAAATGTATAAAATCATGTTCCAGGATTAAATAAAGCAGTTGCTATTTGGACTTACCAAGCTCCTGACTACTGTCTTATCTTTGCTCACCTTCATACACACACTTGCATACCTTCCGCTCGCTCGATCAACTAGATGTTAGTACTACACATACACAAATAGTAGTAGCACGAACATTACACTAATATTTTCAGTTTGTCCTCTCTAAACGAAATCCTGGATATGTCTAAGTCCGTAGCTTTACTGTTCATCGAAATATCGTATCCATATATGGTTTAAAACTGATAAAAGCAGATTTTGCAAAAACATTTCTAGTAAACTTTTTTTTCTAAATACCATAATAGTTGTTACATAAGCAGCCATTTATTTCTCAAAACGAAAAGATAGAATTCAATTGCTATTAATTATGTTCTTTGCTTGCTTTCGTTATTCATGTCATGTAAACAGCATAGGTTTTAACATTCGACAATAATTGCAAAACCATTACCTACGTGGAAAAAATTTCTCGCTAAGTGCGAATAGATGCATTTTACGTTCGTTTTGTCTTAATTGATTCCGTTGCGATGCCCAATTATGTGTTCAGTTGTATCATACTCATATACAGATTTTTTCCTTCCAGTTATCGATGTTTGTTAAGCAATCTTACTGTGTAACTCCAGCTTACAATCCTGTCTGTCCAGATCACACCGACAATTTTCATATATTTCATACAGGTATATATTTCAACAGTTTAAGTGAAAATATTATCGATATTGTTTCGTCTGCATCGATCGTACCTTTCTCTTGCTCCACGACAAAAAATGTATGTGTATTATGTATATACTATATTGTAAAATTCCGGGATCACCCTTCTATCCTAATTACTGATTTTACTTTGACCAACTCAATACTCTAGGGGCATAATCACTTGGTTAGTTGTTCTTGCTTTACTTTATGTTCGGCTTTCACTGGTCCTAGGGATCGGAGCACCATGGATACTCCGAAATTTTGGGTTACTCTACAGTTTATACTGTTATGTTCACTTTTATTTATAAATTGTCACTACCAGCTCTATTTGGTCTTACTTAACGTTGATCTCTAATGGGAACTGTCGTGGGGCAGGCTTCCACTGGATTCTCAGCTTTCCCCGTTCGTTGTTGATGGCCTGCACTGAAAGATGGCTTCCAGTGAATATGAGTGGCCTCCACTAGAGCTTTTGAAATAATTCACTTAAATGGTTATTCATTTCTACTTTTATGATTAGTAATTGAATGTAGTGTTTATTTATGCTGAATCATGTAAACTTTAACAGACGCCTTTACTGCAACCAGTCTATTTAATGATCGCCAATCAAATCACACCAACTCACAAACAGTTTAATTTAGGATTTATCAAAATGTTTCAACTATTGAGTTTATTCCGAATACTTTCAACATTTAATTTCAACTTTACAATATGTTCACAACGCCTCAGTGATAACTCGCCAACAGCTCGTACAAATGGACTACTGCACACTCCAACCGCTCACACCCGACTTTTTCTGCTACTACTAATCTCTTTGACAGCCCATACTCGACTAACTCTAAGACGCAAAATCTTGTGAGTCCTAACCCAAGCCATTCTGAAGCCTTGAACTAAAATCTCGTTGTCACATCCATTGCTGGCGCTAACTTATAATTCTATGATTTTACAGTTCAATTCATCTCATATGTACACTTACTAACTTATTATACATAACTAATAGAGAAAAATTGGAATATTCACCTAACCACTCACACGGTATTTCACAATATTATTACCTACAAATAAATTTTTTATACGCCTTTGTTTGCGGAAACAGATCAACAGCAATATTCCAAATGGGCGGAATTGACTTTCATATGACAGTCGACAATATACTGGGTGTTCATTTTATATCTGACCCTTTGCAAGTGCTTATTAAAGCTGCAAATGTCATTGAATATACGTGTTGTAGTACATCAAATTAAAGCTAAACATTCAGAGTTTTATTGGAAATACGTTATTTGTATACTGCGTAGCTATTTACGGCTCTAATCAAAGACTAAAGATTTTAAACAAAATATTCATCGTTCTTTTTTTCTCATGGAGAGAATTTTTAAATCTTCCACGTTAAATCAAATATTTCGAGTGATGGAAAGTAGCCGGAAGTAAAAATACTAAAGAGAGAGTAGAGAAAACTAATTTTAGCATGTGAATCTTTAGCTTTAATTTGATGTACCACAACACTTATAACACTTATTACCGCTGCAAATGTCAATGAATATTTATATTCATTGACTATTCATTGACTAAGTGCTTATTACCGCTGCAAATGTCAATGAATATTTATATTCATTGACATTTGCAGCGGTAATAAGCACTTATAAAGGGTCACACATAAAATGAACATCCTGTAATAATATTGTAAAAACATACAGTTGTGTACAAATATATAACTGTAAGGTATATGAGAATTTTTTAGTCCGTGCATCATATTTGGTACTCTCGTCTGAATGGAATAAGTGCGTTTATCCTTTACAAAGAATAAACTCAAGTAGTCTTGATGGTATGCTCTTTTAATATGCCGGGAATTGATTTTTATGCCATCCAGCTTAAAATCAAAAATATCATTTTTTCTAATTATGCCTTACGGAATACTATTTATGCTATACAGTATACAATTTATGACGGAATGACTATTTGATATGCCAAAACGAATAATATGCCGGAACTGATATAATATAAAATGCAACTTTGAACTTGAAATTAATTGCTATACCATCGAGAATAAACTAGTCAAAAATAGTCAATCACTAAACATTGTACGTTATCAAATAATTAGTTAATTACTATTACATTTAATTCCATATTCATATATTTTAGAATGAAAATTGAATTCTATAAAGGGTTAATGATATTTTATTTTAGAATCAACTAGAAAAAAGTAAAGAAATATTATGATGAAACTAATAACATATATTATTGAATATTAAATTTGACGTTTTCTCACCTTCAATGAAATATCATTTTAAAAAAAATAAGAAAAAGCTTTCTCTTAAATACATCCTTCGTCAATTCCCAAACTCATGGGAATATAAAGTCTCTGTAAATCGGAAAGCGATTTTTATTTTAACCTAGATCTAGATTATTGTTGACTTTGCTATTGATAAAGTTGGAATGAGCAAGTTTGTTTTAAAAATATTGACTCTGCCACCTTTTATAATTTATGCCACGCGGAATAAATATCTTTCTATTATCCCAGATATCCCTATAACTTGGTAAATAATATTCTGGATGGCACAAATTGGATGCTATTCACTAAAATGGCATATCACTTCGCTCAATATGGAATTTAAATTCATTCCATCCGGAATAAATGTATCGATATGCCGCAGCGGTATAAATACATTTCTTAGAGTGTGAGTCCTAGACTATAACAACTTACGCATTACGACAGGCGATAGGATTAACTTTTTTACTTTCTTGATCTTTCTGATAATAGAAATCAGGCGCGTACACAGAATCGTAAACTGGGGGAACACAGCAAGGTTGTAAACCAAAATTAAATATTGGGAGAGAAAAATTCTATTATAATGTAAAATTTAGTCCATATTAGGTTATTAACTTAGTTAAAACCAACTTACAACACATCAAAATCGCGCCTAGCGCGAATTTTTTGATGTTTTATGGAAAATAACCTACTTTTTCAGCATTCAGGGACGTGCACGTGCACCCTCCCCCATCCCTGGGTACGCGCCTGTTAGAAATAGCAGAGGAATTTACATCATCTTGATTAGAAGCAGCAATTGAATATTTATAACCAAAATGTAGAATCTGTATTTATCATTAAAGTCTTTATGTTGTCACGTACTGCACTATCAATCCAGCAATATCATAGGCCAAAACTTGCCTTAGTTTTAACTCTTTTCCATATTCTTACCAAGTTTCATCTCAGTAGCCACAGTGGAAGCCAACAAGGTATAGGGGTATGTGACACGCCCTACCATGAAACATGAAAATAATGTTATTTTACGTAAAGTACATATAATCATGAAAACGCAATTTTTCGCTTTTATTTTGTATTGATTTTTGCTCTTTGTATATTTACATTTTTGCTTGAAAATGAGCACCTTTCTAGCTCATGTTTTGAGTTTGTCCTCCCTAACCAAATTCTGGATGTATCTAGGTTTGTCTCTAGCATTTCAGTTAATCGAATTATCGTATCCGTATGGCTCAATTCTACTAAAAAGCAAAATTTAGTAAAAACATTTATTGTAAAGTTTATCGTCTAAATCGACAATAGTTGATAGTTGTTGGACATTAGCAGCCATATATTTCGCAAAACGTTGAGAGAGAATTCAATTGCGTTAATGTGCTTTCCCTATGTTAACAATTCATGACTATCAGGACATACAAAAGCATACGTTTTTAAATTCGACAATATTTGCTAAACTTACATACATCAACTCAAGGCAATGGTGAGCATAAGTAATGAAATGATATATTATATCCCCATTGGCGGATCTAGAAACGGGTTTTATAGATGTTATAACCCCATTATAATTTGAATGCATCAAAATGCAAATTTTTGGACGAGATCGGGTTACTACATTTTAATATACATAGGAAAACGGTCAAAAACTTTCAACTAGGTAGTATATTTTACCAGATTTGGAAACAAGGTGGAATGAAGGGTTTAAAATCAGCAATTGATATTCTCATAACTTACTTAACTTAACCTAACTTAACTTAAAAAACAAGTTTATTTTTCAATAAAATTGCACACAATTAGGAATATTTTGGCAATAAGCGCACAAAATGGGTATATTTTAATATTACTAACCTTCGAAATGGGTTCATTTTTGTGCCACGTACAAAAATACTGTCTATGCAAATTGGAGTTTATAAACGTAATTAAAAATATTATTTATATATACACATAGCCTTATTCTGAGCGTGGGCAAGGGGCCAATTACCTCCTCCGAAATCCCAAAATTGAGGTTCTTGACTATCACTGCTGTTGTAATAATATAAAGTATCTTAACATTTTACTTGTGAATTTGATCAGCGCAATACAATATATGTCGAGTATTTTGCTACTTACATTATCGCTTCGCCATAAGGACTAAAATCGTTGATTCTCGATTTATATTCTAGCTTTTGTTCATTTATCAGGAGCACATAACAATTTTAACATTAAACTAAAAACAACTCCATTTAAAAGTTTCTTCCTTTTCAATGTTTATATATTTCTTAAATTATAAATGAAACCGCATGAATATCAATTGATCAGTATTCAGTACAAAGGCAAAAATATACTCTTAATACCTATATAGTGGCTAGTGTATACATTATTCGAGGAGCTCCTGCTGTACAGAAATAATTCAATTGCCTGTTCTTTACAAAAAATTGATCTTGTTATATATAAAAGCTAGATGTTTTATTTTATTTTGCCATAGTTGCAATTGAGGAACCATTAGAAGCACAAAATGGCTACGGAGTTATCATTGAAAGGCCTCAAAAATTACTACAAAATTTGTGATTACACACTTTTCGGTCCATTTTCTTACAATGAAGAAACAAATAATTTAACTATTGTGAAAAACAAATACAGAGTAAAGCATTGGTACTTTTTCAATTGTGTCACAGTTGTATCTATTCTCTTAATTTCAATTTTTCTGTTTGTGCAGCTATTATCAGAAACTGCTCCCTACGGAATAATTTTAACAATACTCTCATTAATAATATTATTTTTTCTCGCAATTGTCATTGCTGCAAATCTTTTTCCATTAAACTCAATTCGTGATTTTGCTCACATACTTAATACATGTTTGCAAGCGGACCGAACATTGAAAAGTAAGTGTTTATATCTAGGCAACTATATTGAATTTATAAATTTTTAAATGGTCAGATATCGAATATTTTTGCAATATATAATATTAGTGAGAAATTACTTTTTATTTTTATAGCTAGCTTTCACATAGAGTTGATGTCAAGTCCCAGGAAAATCGACTTCGTGGGAAATTTAAATAATTTGATGACTCCATCGGCTCTTGTTATTGCAATGTTAAGTCCCCTTCTTATGTTTATATTAGAAGAGCATCCCTTTTCCCCTTATATTGACTTTTTATATCCACCCATCAGGAATCATTTCCTGATTAAATTAATTGGCTCAATTGCATGTTTGTACATTATGGTTTTTGGCATGTTAAGCATGTTGTCAATTCATAATTATTATTATTATTATTATTATTATTTATTGATCATAAAGACACACATGATACAAGGGTCCACTATTAAAAACTA
>JAQFYB010005058.1:0-14835 GCA_034694085.1 Pogonognathellus longicornis | reverse complement strand
AAAGGACTAATTAAGGGACTAGTCTACCGCATGTAAATGTCCTATGGGACATTCTCAACTGGACACGCTGTATTATATTATCTTGTTGGACGAAGAGTCTGTTAATCAAACCTGTATCCTCTGAAACTGAAACCAAAGCAACTGAAGCCATCACCAAAAGATCGTGATTAGTCTCCGGGCGATATTCAAATACACTGAGAGCCAGAGCAAGGAAGAAGGATATATCTAATCTTTATTATGAACATCTCTCTAACATCTCCAACTCTGTAGGACGTTTTAACCATCTCTTTTGCCTGTCTTCAGATCCAACTGACTGACGAGGATTTTAATTCTATCATAACCT
Organism: Pogonognathellus longicornis; assembly: GCA_034694085.1. NCBI lineage: Eukaryota > Metazoa > Arthropoda > Collembola > Entomobryomorpha > Tomoceridae > Pogonognathellus > Pogonognathellus longicornis. Next base: position 14,492 of record JAQFYB010005058.1, on the reverse strand, counting down.
TCCCCAGCACTGTCTGACTGGATCACTCACACAGAATGTACAGTTTAATATTATACTCCACCATCCTATAACCACTTGCCTTCCAGCTCAATTTCTAAATAGTGTAATATTGTGAGACATGAAAGTAAAGTAGATTGCATGAGCTAAGCAACACTACACATTATTACCTGACACACACATACACACCAATAACATACACAACCAAACATTCACCATCAATAAATACTCTGATACAACTATACATATACTATTCTGAACGTTCTATTGTATATATCTACATAGTCAAATTAATAATATTGTAATTTTAAAGCATTTACCTCGTTAACTTACATTACAACGGTATATTTCTATGTTGTATGAATATGTCAAAATTATAGGGCCAAGCAAAACACAAAAGTCGCATCCTTCTCTGTATATAGTCAACAACATACGTTCACCTCATATACGTACATCCCCGTATTTTATTACACATAGAATATGTAGTTACTAATGCATAGATTTACATTATTCTATATAGTTATCAAAGTTATCATCTACTTTTTAGAGAGACAGAATACTCTTGAATTGTTTATATTATGAAATAGTAAATGTGTTTACACACAAAATGCTACTCTATATACAGCTCCCTGTGTACACTCAATCCTTTAAGTGATTTAACTTTGGAAAGAGAATTCATTTACATATACACTGACTTCATTTCCAGGAAAATGCTATTATTATTCGTAAACAACCATTAGCATTTTCCAGTACGCACGATCTTTAACTCTGTGTACTGGAGTGTTTAGGATTAATGTTACAATTTCCATTGATCATGCTGTCCCGTTTCAAACTTTTAATTTACAATTTCATTATTAGTATACAAAGCTACTTTCATAAAATCCAATACCAAAAAGGTACCTATATATTAAACTACCTATATAGTATTAACTACCTATGAATTACTGTTTTTGTAATAATCCAGCAACATCAGTTTGATAGGTACCAGTTTTCATTCAAAGTTGTCAAAAACAAGCCTAAACATAATATAACAAGCTGTATGTAATAATCAGTGACGTTTTTCTTTGATTATGAATTTCCTGTTCCGTAATCCATATTATTACACGCAGCAAACCAGCTGTATATTATAACTAGCGACATTTATTTTGCTATTGCAAGGAGTAATCCTATGCGTTCTATGGAATTTTGATAATATATTTAGAGTGGTGCTACTACATTGCTAGCTCATATGAATAACATTGAATTGCCTGAACAATTTGTTTTTGGTAGTTCCTTTATAGCTTAGAGTGAGAGATAATGTTGATAAAGAAGAAGGTATTAGATATTATGTGTAATGTGGCTGTTAGTTGGGAGAGAGAAGAGTGCGCGATGTAATGCGTAACAATAAGTAGCACCTAACACCACACAGACACGATCCTTCTGCAAACTTTAGTCTAACTTCTGTGTGTGTAGTTGAAAAGACTGCTTTGGCTTTGCTGGCTCTGCGTATCTGTTTCTGTGTGTGTAAGCAGATCACAGACCACAGACGACGAGGCTAATGTCGAAAACAAAACATAAGGGAGAAACATGTTAAGCAATGGCATGCGAATAATGCAGTGTGGAAGGATTACATGAGATTATGAGAATCCCACATTTGCCATTAACAGAAACTCAAACTCGGCGGTTTCTCTCTACTTTTCTTTGTCCTATTTGTAAATGTAACGCACACAGGACGCTGTACTTAAAACGTACATTTGCAATTAGGACTGACTCAGTCAGCCTATTCAAAACTCATGACATTATTCCACGTTCATTATAAATACTAACAATAACAGCATTTGTACGACTACACTGTGTACTCCACCTTTATCTCTATACATCCTATAAAACACATTATTGTCATTTTTCAGGATGTTTATGTTAATTGTGTGTATAAAATATGAATTGTTCTCTGCTTGCTCCCTGGTTTTTGGCTGAATGAGATATGAGTAGGTACTTATGAGTACTACATACTTCCAATTGACTAATAATATTAAGTGTATCTACAGTCTAGTTAAGTACAAAGTCTACCTAAAATACTAAGTCATTTTTCATGAAAGGTAAATGTCGTACATTTTGCATGGCATTATAAAGACTTTACGTTGTTGAAGTATGAAGACACGCTTTTTTGCTTATTATTTACTCGTATATTTGATTGTGAGTGATAATAATGCAATAATTATTTATAAACATACACTGAACTTGTTTATAGTGCAACTCATTTGGTGTATCTGTGTTTACTGTACAGATTATATTATTATATTCTCCGGTTTACGTATGTAGATTGACTGAGTGAGGAATTCGAGTCGGCATGATTCTGATGATATCTCGTATTATAAGTCTCTTTGCTATTACGCTTCAACTACAACAGAAGCTATTAAATGTATTGCAGGGTAGTACACTACATAGATAGTGTACTGAACAAGCTCATTACATTTTACGTTCTTCCTCGTTTACAACTTGTAATCAGCTCGACGAGCAGAGTAGGTTCTGAAAATGCACATTGCAACTTGAACTATGAATTTTAATTGCTCTGAGTGTTGTTTCCAGTCCACCGTATTAGTCCCTCTCAAAAATGGCCACCAATAAATTTTACTAATGACATGAGCACTATACACAGTGATACAGTCACCATTGCATTCGAAGCAACTCTGCTAACTGACAGGTAACCGAGTTGATGAATGTGGCATGTGGAAAAGTTACACTGTTCTCTGTACGCTCACATTTGCATAAAATATATCCTCCCAAAATGCAAGCTATTTGCATAATAGCAAAAGGCAGGTCACTCCTCCTTAGCTCCTTTTAATTATCGCAATGTGTTTATAAACCCTTGAACATTGAACGTAAATGAATCCACGAAACAAAAAACGGGCAACTTGAACTGACATTGTGTCCATTTCCTCGCCTATTTACTAAACACAGTTAATGAGTCCATATTGAATCATCACTCACAACATGTACAGTGGCAGAAGAACATAATTTCTGTATTAGCGTATTATGTATTCAAACACTGTACACGATACAAAATTATTGTCTGAAAATGGAGCGATAAGCGTGTTGCAGTATACCTGGAATATTTTCTGATCTACATTTCGCATGTTAATGATCCCTCGGTGTCTTATACTTGGAATACATTAGGCACTACTAATAATAATATACGAGTACTAGGCATTACAATTATGTACATGGAAATGCTAATGTTCAACACAATGAATGAACATCTCATCCTCGTCGGCATTTTACTAATAGGGCAGTAATATCATTATGTAGCTAAACAAACAACTATTCCTAGAACCAACTGCTTCCTACATATTCAAATATGCTAAATGCACTAGAAAGTGTTCATAACGCAAATGAAGTTCTTGTTTCCACTATGTTTACTATGAGCCACAATTATTATTATGTACTAGCACTTTGCCAACATCGTCTATACATAGTATGCATCACTTACTTGCAACTTAATAAAGTTTAGCTATATTGTATAATACATACCGATCCGAATATGTAGAATATTATGTTCAAGCACTCACAATGCTTATTCTTAGTTTTCACTACAAACGATAAGCACAATTTTAAAGTACCTACCTACATTTTCATACATTATGTGTATAAATATCCATTTAGCGGCGGTTTAAAGGTTTTTGTAGTAAAAGTCTTGTAAAACAGTTAATGTCGTTGTTAGACACAAGAAATATTTATACACGTTAGTCCTAATGTACATTTTGTACATACGAAGGATGAACAACTTTGTAGCCAAGAATGTCATTGCAATGCGTGAATGCAACGCACAGTCAAATACCTCCCATATCGTTTCCAGGGTTCATTTACAATATATGATATACATGTATATATACATGTAGCAAGGACAAGGAAGGAAGCTACAGAGAAAGCAATAGTGGTAGTACAACAACAATAAGTAATAATATGAATGCCCATTACATGTCTTGTATCCAAACGAAGCTAAACGAACTAAAAGTTTGATGGTACGTGATGATAGTACGTAATGCTTGGTAATGTTAATGTTGCATATAAATAGGGTGAAAGAGTTTCATTACTTGATGTTATTGTTGGAACTATTGTTAAACTGCTACTGCTACAGACTCCGAGCTCTGTCCCATTTAAACATTACGCTGCATTGCATCTAACTTCATTGTCACTTTTATACATGACAATGACACTGCAACAAAAACCAAAATTCCTATTTGGATATAATATGTGTGTATAGGATCTGCTATACATAGATTGTGTTCAAACTAACAATAAGCAGGAACGACCTTTCCGCAGTAGTACTTTGCTACTTGAAATTAAAGTTTTCATATAGCATTCACTGTTTGAAATAGCAATGCTACGTAAAATGGTTAACAAAGGTACATTTTCCATTTCCGTGTATTCCAAAGATGTGTTTGTAGATCACAAAAGTGAACTATTTATTATATAAGATGGGAACACGTACAAAAACGTGATGCACACTAAAAAGAAGATTCGGACATTATGTGTCCCAATTAAGTGTCAATATCAATTTATGTTAGAGTAAATGAAAGGCAGAAGATTTCATTGAAGTAATTCCTATCTATGTAGAAGAGAATTGGAGAAATGGGGGAAATACATTTATGTACAACTTCCAGAAAATAATAGAGTGGTGTAGTTGATTTCGAGTGAATTTCAGATAATCTAGACTTATTAAATTTTACCACATTTCCGGACGATCTATGTAGAAGCAACATGTAATAAAATAAAATAAACGACAAAACTCTCCCAATTGGGGATCACATTGCGTAACAAGTTCCCGCTGGCAATATTAAGTGTATTTTGTATCTGTGTGTATTATATACCGATACACAGGAATAAATTTGTATCTAGATGCCTATGGACGTAGCTACTGTAATGATATTATTGTGCCAGCTTTGAATGCTACTTCCTAAACGGATTTCATTGTTTAAATTATACATTTGTACAAAGGAATCTACTTGAGAATTGCTTTTGCTACAAGTTGAACATACGGAGAGTGTATTTACTATTGGGTGGATGGAAAACAACTTGTGATGCTTAAACACAAGAGAAAATGCGAAATACAACAAAGGGTCGTTACAATTAGCTACTACAGGAAAGACGGAATTCGTTTGTAATGAATAAGTAATGGGAAGAGTGTAAAGTGAGTCAGGACGCTGGTAGTAGTGTGCGTAGGTATATTTACAATTGGAGGACGTATGTAGCCGGAAGGACGGAAGAAGCAGCACAGAGAGAACAAATTATTACTACATAATGTAATTACGTATTCCCTGGCCGTGAATGAAGTTTATGGTGTGAACGTTGAAGACTACAAGCGACACAGTGGAGTAAATGAAGTGGTTGATATGAGCAGAAATATTTATTGCCATGAAGAGTCACAATTACTATCAGAATGAAGTGTGCTGTTCATTAAAAGGTTTAATAAATTGGATGGACCTTATTGTCGACAACAGTGATTCTGAAATGGCTTGGAATACATGAATGGCTGTGTAAATCCTCTAATTTCCGTTTTGCTCCAATCATTGAATAAACTGCGAGAGAATAGCTGGGCATTTTAACCACGAGCACTTGGATAGCATGTACAATTAAATTGGAGCTACTAGTACTACAATGCTAGAGTTATTACTTTCCCTAATAGAAAATAAGTAGCGATAGAATTAAATAGTGCTTTGGACACTTATTGGGGTGTGGCTAATGGTAATGTAACTCAATACTCCTATTACCATGATATACCTATACGTTCTCTGAATAAATAGCAATAACAAGTATAAGGTGTCCAATAAACTGCAGTAATGGCATCAGGGATATTATGGAGTCGTAATATACTATTAATTACTACACTCGACAATAATTAATGCCATTTGTAATTCAAACTGTTGTCTACAATTTATATGTAACTAATTCTTGTTGTATACTCTTCTTGTATGTAATGTTGAATGTATGTATATAGGTATTCCTCAGCGTTGTTGAGTCTTCAGGCAGTTGCAACATGCGGGACTAATGGCACGAGCGTAATATTAGTGTCTATATTGTTATTCAACGTAAATTGAATATAGCACAAGTGAAAGTGTATTATTACAGCTTCTGTAAGTAGCTAATATAAATATTTTAGTGGTTTGTTGGTGTCACTTCACATCTTTGTAGTGACACGAGCATTCGTGCAATCAAAAGTGAAATCTCACGGAAAAAATGTTGGGATGTTGAACGCTTTTATTGCTCTTGCGAGTATAATGCCTATGAGAAGATTGTGATGAAAAATTAATGCATTCTTGAGTGAATGTATAATTAAATTACATTTTTACACGATGGAGTTTGCTGTGATTTTGACGAAAACAATATTCTCATAATAGATTTGTGAAAGCTAGTCATCATCATCGTGCCACTTTAACCAAAAATCCCAAAATAGGATTTATTTCCCTACAATGAGTTTCTCGATGAGCAAAGTTAGAGCGTGAAATCGAATCTTGTACAAAACTGACGTGTGGAAGAAAATTTGGAGAAAATGAAATTCTTTGTCTTACTTGATGTCGTTATTGGACAAAGTATTACGTCAAGGTATAATAGTTTCTATATGCCTAGTTAAGCACACTAGCTGCTTAATATGTGATCTCAGAGTCAGCAGTGGGGAAAACACGATGGAAAATATTCTTCAGACTATTATGAATACTATAGGTATGAATATCAAGATATTCGCTCAATTTCCAACTTATACCATGCATAATACATTACCAAGACTTCCCTACTACTTCCACCACTACGAACTGCAGCCTGCTTTTACTCCACGAAAACTTTCTGCTGGGAAACTTAGGGCGGCATGATAAGATGAGAATGGAACACAATGTCAAAATATTAGATAAATTAAAAAATTCTTGTCTAATCGCCATAGTTTTGTAGAAAGTTATGATGATATGATTACACACTGTCTGTAATGTGTATACGCAAATGTCTGTACAACTACTGCAACTTCTACACGTGTCATTTCTTCCTTTATACAACGCCCTTCTTTTTCATTCTTCTTTCCTCGTTATTTTTTAAATGAAATTATCATTCCAAGTACTAGTGACTAGGTATCCAATTTTGGAGGAAATAAGTTTCTAAAAATGCACGAACGTTGGTGTAAAAACAAAAAAAATACTTTTCAATGTCAAACAGGGACTAAGCGGGGAGCATCAAATATTTTTTTGCAATCTCATTTAATAAAAATTCAATATAATATGATTATTCTTCTATACAAAACCTAAAATCGCCAACATAATTTTTTATTATTCTAGGACGTTAGACTTAGAACCTGGGACTTTAGAGTCTGGTCATGTGTTTTAAAGGCTGACTGATTCTAACGTCGCCAGGCTGTAAAGTATAACTTCAAATGTGAGTCCATCATTTCATATCAACAATAAAACCATGGGTGAATTTGAGAGAACATGGAAGGTCATGAAAGAGTAAATTTTTGATGAAAATTAAAGAAATAAATACCTATTCATATATTTTTCTTTAAAATACCTCTGTAAATAAATATTTCTCTCTGAAAAAAACTTTATCTTCCATAATGTGTTTTCAGTTTTTAAAAAAATGTAGTTTTGTAAAACATAAACGTTCACTCAATCCATACATTACATTTCAGTTCCAATTACAATTGGTTGTAGGAATAGTCACCTACTTCCGCAGATGGGGGAGCAGTATAATGTAGCAGTACCAGGAAATAATTTCATTAGCTTTTGAATAATTGAAAGGCTTGGCTCACGTCTCTAATGTTTTCAGGTTGCAATTTGATGGTAGTATAGTAGATTTATAGTAGCATAATATAGCATTGCATAGTTTAACGAGAAACTCTAGTAGGTACATGTTGGTGTATAATAGAGCGTTGCAGACTGCAGTGTGTTAGCTAATATGATATGCATGTAGCACGCAGCTCCACACAGTCACAACAAGAAGATGTACATGGAAAACTATTGCAAAGCTAATAAAAGAGCAATAAAGAGCTGGGCGAACCGAAACCGAGCTTATGACAATACAATAACTGAGCTTAGGTCATGAGATAAAAATTAGGCAGCTGGACACGTTGCACCTTGCTATGAAAACACAGATGCTGGAAATTCTGTCCACCGCCACACAAGAGTCACAATACTAGAATTAGCAGAGTTGACCCTTCCCTCAGTGTGTTCTGTCTCCTGTAATTTGATTCTGTCTTGTCAATGCAATGTGCACACACGATATATTGTCCAGGGTGCAATGAATTAAAGACTAAAGAGACTAAGATGCTCAATATTTTAGGACAAGCCACATAATATTATTATAAATACGCACGACTACCCCACTCGGCCCTCTATTGCCACAGAGGAACCATTTAACAACTATAGGGCAGTTTGCACTGGACAAATGCATTTAACAGTAGCGCAATGTGTATTTACTCTGCAAATAAATACATATAAAGATATACTCATGTCTGCCATAGGTACAAAACTACAATTACACTCTTCATCAGCTAAACTTGTAATAATAACACACATAGCAGACTTAGCAGAGGGAGTTTAGTTTTATAGGTAATGGTAGTATGTATGTATAATAATACGATAGCTTAACATTGCAGCATAGTGCATTTCTGCGAGTGTTATGATGGTAGTGCATAGATATGTGTGTACACGTATGTGTGTGTATTTGAACACTCTCTTGTTCTGTTCTGAAATAACTACTTAAACTTTCCTTTATTTCTTTTTCTATTCGGGCACTTTTCTCCCTTTCTTTCTGTCTTTCTTTATTACCAAGCTCTGTGCTTCTTTTGTCTCTCTAATTGCCTTTCGTTCGCTACTGCCCGTAGTTCCTTCATAGCTTACTTTTACACATTGTGCTTGTATTAGCACTACTGCTACTTGTAGGAATCCAACAATTGTCTGTCTGTCTTTTCCTCTCTCGCTCCGTATCTTTTTCCTTGGCGTTCTTCGCCCTTTCCTCTTTCTCCGTCTCTCTCTCGCACTATGAATTCTACTCAGGCACGAAACTTAGCTCCACTTTAATTAAATGTAAGTTGAGGCTAATGATAATTAATGTTGAATGACCGCCAATTAAATATACACGAGACAAGTGCAAACAGCCTAGTCAACTCGACTCAACTCTTAATCGAACTGATGCTTTGGCAAATACACGACGACTGCCAATGCAATACAATGTAGTAATACAAAGCAGGTATAACGTGCGAACCAATAATATTAACTATTGTTTCATCAAGTTATACTCTCACAAGGTAGTTTCATTAAGACACTTAGAGCTACGTGTAATTCTATTACGATTTCTAGACTGCAAATGTCTTGCCTCCTCCAGTTTCCTTGGCTGAACAACACATTACAGTATGGATTGACACAAATATTTCTGCAACCAATTACAAAGCATTTCATTACACTAATAAATACTCACACGTTTACAAAAGGCTGCTAATAAACTATACAACCTATATCCCATGATCAATGATAAATATAGCAACTAGATTATATAGTAACTTAGGTGTACTACTGTATTATGTAATATGAGGTGTAGGTATTTGAACTACATAAAATACACAATGTATAACACATTGGTAAGCAGTGTAAGATGCAAGAATAACACACACACGTAGCTATAAAGTGTATTGTGCGAAGTATAAAAAACCCTGTCAACCATTATGTTTTGTTCCATGGCAGACAGATTTAGAGTTTGAGTGAAATATAAAGATGTAATTCTGTATAGAAGTGGCATTAGTAGCGAATGCGTAATGTGCTGTGTGTATTGTATAGTGTAGAGTAGTGTAGTGTAGTGTGATGTTGCGTTCTGGCTGTATTTGTACACGCAAGGCATATGTGACGGAAAGTGAGACTTAAATGACGGTCGCTGGCAGTAATTTCCACACTACGTACGTAATATAGATTACAGGAAACGGGCGGAAAACTAATCCATAGGGAAAGTTAAACCCACTAAACTAAAACTGCTGTCGTATGCATAAACTCGCTCATGTGTGCTTTGCAACAACCACGCCGGAAAGTACAGGAGAACGTTCTTGGAACGCTAAGCCATAACTGAACTCCAAAGTTAATTGTAGAAGCTAACAGTTATGCTAGTTAGCCAAGCATAACCAATGTTAATTATCGGATTTGAATTAAGATGAAAGGAATCGGAGGCGACATCGCGTTTGGGCGTTGGCCTTTACACTGACACACTCTCTACCACTTCTTTGCAAACAAAATACTAACTGTATTATTATTATCACTATTACGATTACATACCAGCAGTATTGCACGCTACAATATTATACGCAGTGTATTATGTAACCTGATTTCCCATATTGTATACATATTGCGTATGTAGTATATATGTATACATAATACACATAGTTTTATATGGAAAATGAAACATATATTGTTTAGCTATCTGAATACCAAGAATGAAGAAGAATTTGAAGGTTAAGTTGACCAGACGAATCAGACTGGAAATAATATTACACAACTTTTGGGTTATTGTTATGGAGCAGACTAGCAGGAGCAGGAGGAGCAGCCTTGTGTTTATAAACAGACACATGAAACACCTTCACAATTCACAACTGCATGTAATTTATTATTCGGGGGTTCTGCTAAGCAAACACAAATGCTAATAAAATTTTTAATGCTCTCGTCTACAGTTCATGGCTCGTCTGTGTCTGGCCGAATGACTCTAAGCTCCCAGCTCATTAGGACACAATGAAAACAGAAACAATTTTCCGGTCTACACATTCAGAAAGCTTTTGTTCCTATGGCCGTGTGCAACTCTTCGTTTTGCTCATTCATATTCCAAACATTGTAATTAATATGAAAAGGATTGCAGCATAGGAGTTGCATGGTGATTGGGACTACGAGATGAGCACAACGCTAAGCTATTATCATGTGCATTATCTAATACTATCTACCAGGTTTAGTATGTATACACTCAATTGAGTAATCTGCATGGGCTTGTTTGAGAAAAGCGTGGAATGGACCCCGCACGTGGTAAGGAAGAGAAGAAACAATTATTCTCCTTTATGCTTCATTGACTATGGAGAAACTGCACTAACATTTTAATTACTATGCTTTCCCTCATTAACAAAGTCCAAAAAGTATGTTATGCAATAATGTGTATGTGGTTTAATAAACACACAGCATGTGGTATTGCAACAGATTTAAAAAAAAACAGATATATATGTATACGAGAAAAGAATTACCAGGTTGCATTATATGTATTTTTGTATAAAATGTAAAAAAAAATGTTCTAAAGGCATAAGGATGAACCATTCCAATAATTTCAGCTGTAAATCCAAAAAAACAGGTTTCTATGTTGAGTACCTCCAGGTATTTAAAATAATGTTCATGATATATTATTGCAGTGCTGCATATTAATGTTTTTGCAGCGCACACGCTTCATGGTATCTCTCTTTAAATAAATTCATCGTTAAATCTTTAGACACAACGATTTATAAAAATACATTTCAAATAATTTAAGAAAGAATGTTTTTTTGGAAAATGTTTTTTTTGTTTGCTGACATTGAAATTTCCGAAGTCGTTTGAAAGACTGAGAATAGGGAAAGTGCAACAATATTGGAAATGGGGCGAAAAACTGAGGAAGGGAAATGGAATTGGTAGAGATGGGATGGAGAATTTGGTAAAGGACGAAGACGGGAAAGATGCGGATCTGGACGAGACAAGTGAACGAATTGCTGGCATCATCAACAAGATTAATTCCTCGATTGTTTCTCTCCACGCACAGAGCAGCAAAGGAGTCGAACAGGGAAGAATATTGATGCAGATGCATTATATATACGAGTAGCAGTCTTCTGCACTAAACAACACACAATATGTACTCAAATACTGTAGCACCACACCATAGCCTTATAGCAGAGCTAAACACTAAAGTAGTTTCATTTCCATGCCAGTTTTTCTTCTATTACTAATGCCTGGGTCGTAATAGTTGCGATGTCTTTCCTCCTTTTCCTCTATCTCTCTACAAGCTCTTTCTCTATTTAGATATCTAATATTATTATGTACCCCACTCCACTATCGGCGCACATAGAGAACGTAGTGAATACTCCTCCTGCCTACAACGCCTAGCTAAAACTCTAACCCAGCAGAAGTATGTACATAAATACGGAGCAATTGTAGTCGTGTAAGTACTTATTTCGATGTTGCATCTGTTTCTGCTTCTATTTCCATTCTCATTCTCAATCCTTGAATACCCCGAAACGAATTTATCCGATAATCCTTCCTGTTTTGTTCATAGGAGACTTGTACTTGTTCTACTACATACTAGCAGCCAGACGACTGAAGACCAACCAAGACCAGGAGCACAAGTTGCTTCTTTTGTCTTCCAAACACCCACAGCTCTCCACATTTCACAGACTTGGATACTTAACTATACGTACACGTTACGTGTAGTTAAGTATTCACCATTATTCTTATACTACGCAAAACACCATACGAAAAGAACACTACAGTGTCGGAACATAGACAAACTTTGATGCTAGCGATACGCTATATTTATTTATATACATAGAGATGTGTATTTTGTGTATATTATATATAGAACAATTTGTTTGGGATATCTTTTGTTTTACTGCTACTATTTTAGTTGAGGGTAGCCCTACACTTGTATTTGTATCCACGATGTACAGTTGTAGTGTGTAGGATACGTACGTATTGTATGATTCTGTGCCGACCGAACTGACTTGTCTTGACATGGCTCAGTTGATTTGAGTTTCAAGTTTGCTCTCTTGCTTATGGTTATTTCTCTTACTTATTATTAGTTCGGGGTCTGAGAGGATCCCTGTTTGGAAGTCCTTTCCGTTTCCTTTCGTTTCTAACTAAAATCATTTTGCTTTGGTTACTGGTTAACTGGTTATGCTATGCCTTGTGTGTATGAATGTAATTCTTATATACTAACCCTCAAAGTTGCTTGGCATATAGTAGTAGGGTAGTAGTTGTTAGAGTTTGAGTCTCCTCAAGTATTTTATTTGATTTGACTAAAGTTAAAGAGGAATCCTGAAGTATATTGTGTCATTAGTATTATATAGTCTATCGGAAAGTGAAACGAAGCTGTACACATATGAATGAACAGCTGGAGCTGGATCGCATTACATAATAGGATCATAACAATATTATATGACCATAATAATGCTGCAGCAGGAAACATCATACTTAGAGAAAATTATGATAATGCTTTTCCACCGAGTTACTTATAATATCTTTATGTTATAACTATAACATAGTAGTCGACTGTTAAATCTCTTCTGCCTGTGTTCTGATCTGCTGATCATTTTGCTGAGAGATCTGGTCCACTTATTACTATCATCGTCGTTCGACGAATTATTAGTTTTACTCTGCTTCCTTTCCTAATACAAATACAGGGGCACACCACTCGGGTGCAATATGTGATATAAATGTTTTTTATGTGAATGAATGTGATGTATGAATGAACACTCATGTTAGTATTATTTATTTCATGAATGCTACGAAATTATTAAATTCGGTAAGTTATTTTCCCTGTTTTCCATTAGATAAGCTTTGTACGCACATAATAATGTTATAGGTACACACTTAATTTGTGAGGAAACAAAATGAAACGAGAAATAGTTTGTGGTTGACTGAATGAGGACTGTGTCTCTAATCCTTCAATACGCTGCGTGTATTATTGTGTACAGACTGAATGTTTGCATGTCGTTTCATAAGAATTTGACAGACATTATTCCTGACTAAATACAATACTGGTTGTGCAATCTCGATTCAATGTTTTTACATGTCATATTTCTTTCCCTCCTACTATTTCTATTTTGTGTGTATAGCAATACTCGTACTGCTAGGCGTGTAACACAATTCATATGGATTTTACATTATCATTTGATACTCGAGTGAACATGAAATTGTTTCCGCATACCATTCATATCATTCCATTACACAAAACTTTCTTCACAAAATCTCAAATTAAACTTCCCACTGCTTCATCAAACTTTGAAAAGGATTGAAAGTCTTAAATGACATTACGTACGGTGCAGTGGAAACATTCCCATAGCATTCTAAATCATTCAAGAGTCAATTCGAAAAACTTTTTGTTTTGCTTACTTAGTTTGATTGAATACATGTATATATTCATGAACCTAAACTGTACACAGAAACTTATTTATCTTTGATTGTATTACAAATCTATACTTTGCTTTCCTTCGCTTTCAATCATGTTGATTTTACTCAGAACTATTTACTAGCTATTCCAAGTATATTGTGCGTATCTATCTGTTATGACGCAGCACTATAGTATTTATTGTACTATCATATTCTACACTATTGCAAATAGTAGTACCTATTTATTTGACGATGTTAGTGCAAAGGACAAGCCTTGGTTGATTTTTGGTACCTATTTACTTTTGATCTAATAATAAATACATAACATAGTGATAACACGAACAAAATGTATAAAAAGTAATTATTATAATTTAACTATGAATACTA